>VYZM01007300.1:45644-125523 GCA_013398915.1 Dromas ardeola | reverse complement strand
GGCTGCCGCCTCCGGCGCCGTTGGGCAGCTCCGGCTGCAGCCGCGGCCCGCCCTGACCCCCGGGGCGCGGAGAGGGAGCAGGTGCTGGAGGTTTGAAAAAAGGCCGCCGCCGCCGCCGCCGCCTGTGCCTGCCCCCGGCCTCCGTGAGGGCTCCGGCGGCTGCTGCCACACCGGAGGGTCGCCGGGCCGGGTCTGGTGGCGGCGAGGGTGGATTGGTCTCCCCGGAGCTGGCTGGCGTGTGGCACCGACCGAAGCTGAGGAAAGGTGCCCGGTGTGGAAGGCGCCGGGTGGATTCTCAATACTGTGGGTGGAATAAATCTGGCTGCCGCAAGATGGAATGACACAGGCCACCGCCACCACTGAACACATCTGTTCTCCTTATTTATTCTCTTTCACTATTGATTTATATTCGGGCAAAACCTACCCAGTATTGGCCTTCTGTTCTTCGAATCTATAACCTGTGTTGTTTTCGTTTTGTTTTTTTCTTTCTGGCATTTTAACATTGTTTCAAAACTTAATCTAATTTACTGTCTTTTAAATTCCTTGCCCATCACATCAGAGAAGGAAGGAAGCAGCTTGAAAGGGAGATTATGACTAAACAGTAGGAGTTGGGATGTAACATGAAAAATAGAAATGCCTGGTTTTTTAAATGTTCCAAAGTGCATTCATTTCACTTAATTCTAGATTCTGTTGATGATTTAAACAAAGGCAAAGTTCAATGCTTACTAGCCTGAACAAGTTTGTGCGTGTGGCGGCTCCGATGCCTTCTCTCTAGGCGATCACCTTGTAACAGTACTGACAGTCTGTTGGAGGGGCAGGGTTTTTTCGTCACTTGCTCTGTGAAAAGCGGGTTCACGAGACAATGACTTGCACAGCTGGGTTATACTGTGTCCTCAATTTAAAGTCAGGGAAACAATGAACAAAAAACTGGTGTGGGAATTCGTATACAGTTCAGTTTCAACCCTCTATAAGCATGTTCTGGCATGTAGCCACAGTTAAGGCAAGGTGGGAAGTGAGCCCTTCTGCCAGATGAAAGGTCTAATCAAGCGGTCACGTTTTCTTTTTGTGTGAAGGAAGGCCCGACTGACACTGATGATTATGAAAAGTATGAAAGCTCCAGTATAATGAATCAATATGTGGAATCTAATTATAACTTGGCTGGGATTTTTAGCAAGCCATACATTTTGGAATAATAGGTATCCTGATATATCCAGAGTGTACAAGATAAAGTCATAAAGTGTATCAAAAGCTTGCAAAAATCCACGATCATTCAGTTACTAAGGCCCATATTCAAACTCTCTAGTTTTTGCCTTACCTAGAACTATATTACGGAGTTTGTGGCACATTGGGGAATATTGAGATGCTCAACTGCACCTAGATTATCTAAGAAAAAAATGTAACTTGGAAACTCCGATGGGCAAGTAGCTTCAAGTAGCCCTGGAGCAGGAAGCAGCCTGAACTTGTTTTGAAGACTTTACCTACATATCTGCTGTAGAGAGAAGATACGGCAGATCCTTTCCACCCCCTTTTCTCCTCCTTCTCTGCCGAGCTGCTGGTTAGGAAGCTCTGGAGTGCCAGCAGAGAGAAGAATCTGTACTCCCCAAGGGAAGACAGCCGGCCACTGCATAGGGAGACAAGGAAAATCAAAGACTCTTGAAGCAGTGTCGTACTTATGTGGGGACTGACAACAGTCAGTCTCAGATCTGAGTCCTCCTTTACATTTCTCATCTGTGGAGCTGAGTATTCCCGTGTCACCAGTAAGCCAAATTTAATCTCATGTTGTCACAAAAATCCATAGTGTCAAATTCTCCTCCATTTATTATATATCTCAAAATTTTTGATGGTTCTTTAAAATCTGTGTGTTTGGGAGTTTTGTGGTGAAATAAGGAGTTTAGCTCTTGTTTAAAAAGGAGAAAAATAAGTTTCTAGCCCAAGCAATTCAAAATGAGCTTGAAAACATGAACAAGACTTACCTGTTTTACTTGTTAGATTGCTTTAAAATAATGGATTTAAAAATAAAAACTTTAAATCCATTGTTTTAAATCCAATACCACAGGTTTTGGAAGCCTGGAATTTGCATTACCGTATCTAGCCTTTCTAGCAGATGAATGCATGGCTGCAGACCTCACTGTAATTCCCCAAACCCTTTAACTCTCTGCTATGAAGGTCTCCAAGGGCAAAGGTATTTCTCATGCCGTGTTTCTCTCATCAAGGTAGGCCCATCCTACGTTGTCTAAAGGACCTGAGCAGTGAGTCATTCTCCAAGCCAGACCACCAGACCTTGCAGGTAGAGGTGCCTGGTGGGCAAGGCGAGAGGCTTGCCTTAAATCTCTGCTGTGTCCAAGTTGGATTTGACCTGATGTCAAAGCTGAGTGCCACAACCACCAGGCTGTTTGCTGGTTATTTGGGGATCAGGTTTTTTCTCTCTTCCAAAGTATATTCAGGTATTTTCACTCATGGTGGAGCAGATTTGACAAGTAACTAACTCAGTCTGCAACACCAAATAGAAATTCTCCTGGGAGCTGGTTGATGTGGGTGACATACCATATCCCAGATGCATGCGCTTAACCACCAGACTATACAGTAAACAAGTATAAAGAACTTATCCTGCAGGTAGTCGTTAGAAAACACTGATTTTTAATGCCTGTCTTGTGACTGCGATTGTGCGAAGATGATCAAGGGACTGGAGCATCTCTCCTATGAGGAAAGGCTGAGAGACCTGGGTCTGTCTAACCTGGAGAAGAGAACACTGAGAGGGGATCTCATGGATGCTTAGAAATTTCTGAAGGGCGTGTGTCATGAGGATGGCTCCAGACTCTTTTCAGTGGTGCCCAGCGACAAGGGGCAATGGGCACAATCTGGAACACAGGAAATTCCATCTGAACATAAGGAAAAACTTCTTTACTCTGAGGGTAACAGAGCACTGGCACAGGCTGCCCAGAGAGGTTGTGGAGTTTCCTCTCAAGATATTCGAAACTCACCTGGACACGATCCTGTGCGACCTGCTCTAGGTGAACCTGCTTTGGCAGGGCGTTGGACTAGATGATCTCCAGAGGTCCCTTCCAACCCTTACTCTTCTGTGATTCTGTAATTTCTTAGCAGAGGCACAGTCTTAAATCATATTTTCTTAAAGTTTCTTACTGACATTCTCAGGTAGCTTCCTATTCAGTCTGTAGGCTTTGCATATCCCATACCTTACTGACCCTGGGAAGCACGTAAAGAACTTACTTTACTCCACTGAGAAAAGACATCTTTGGATTCCACAAAGCATCACAGCATCTAAAAATCTGGTGATGCAATTTATAATACTCAAGCCTTTTAGTGGACCTAGCCCCATTGACTAGTCTTAATTCTTTGGAGAAAAGAGCATAAGGATTCAGATGCCTGGAATAGATTTTTCTAGTGTGAAAAGATATTTGAAAGGTTACAGGAGGGTGCCCAAGCCCCATGTATGACTGGAGCTTGATAGTTTCTAGGTGGACCATCAATAAGAGTTGCCTTTCAGCATCTACCCTATGCAGTCAAAGTGGGAAAAGGCACTGGTATCTAATCAGAACATACTGTCATTGATTTTTGTTTAATCCTTCACCTGTTGCAGTCCCAAAACTGGTGGCAATCTTTGCAGTCACAAAGCCTGTATCTCACATGGACGGAGGAGACACAGAGCAAGGAACAGTTTTGACCAAATTAGGGAAGGCACTTCCTACATTCCCAAAACAGCATAAGAGATCTGCTTTCTTGGAGCTGCAGCCCCTGCACGGCAGCTACGTGCTGAATAGATTGGTTTTCCAGGACCAACAGCCTGACACTACTGGGTGCTTCAGCAGAGATGTCTATACACGCCTGTTCCATGGAAATTAAAGGAAAAAAATCCTATAGATTTCAGTGGTTCAGGATATGAGCATCTCTATTAAAACCTTAACTTAAATATACCTTTAACTGGTAGTGTGTTTGAACTAATTGAACAAGACAATCCTGAGCAACTCATCAGTCCCTCTATTATTCTTTCCAGAGCTGCACAGGAGCTATTTACTCAATTTGATTTGTTTTAATTTTTTTATTCAGCATGTTTTATGCATTAGTATCAGAAAAGCATGTCTTTCTCTTGGCAAATGTTACTGCAAGTTGTCTGGCAGGGAGGTGAGATTATGTAGATTTATTTATTCAGAGTGTAATTTGCATAAATGAAAAATGGAAATAGACCATTTTTTCTGAATTAGAGCCTTTTTTTTTCTTCAAGGTGAAACAAAAAAGTGTGTAGTACACTAGTTCAGATTTCCAGATTTTTTTTCGGGGGACTATTAGTCATTTCCTTGCCTAGGGCCATTTTCTTCCACTTGGATGCTCTAATGCCTGAAAGCATATTCTGAGGAAAAGATTAAGAAGAGGAATTAGAACAGATCGGAAATGAACTTGCTTATAAGCAGTTAAAGGTATCCTGTTGAAAAAAAAATCTCAGAGCCATGTTAAGGATTTTAGACACCCTGGGTAAACTGTTGGTTTGGAGGTCTGCATGGTCCCAGGTGACAAAACAGTGCCTATTCAGAGAAACCCTATACCACTAAGAAAATTGTCACTGTGTGTATTTGATCCAGCTGGCCTCATCGACGGAATGTGAAATCCGTGTGCACGGGCACTACATCTAATGGACCACCAGCTCGGACACATCTGCCTCAGACCAGCGGTGCCCACACAGTTTATCCGGATGTGAGAGGGACTCTCTTACAGTCCAGGCTGTTGGATATCCAGGAAAGCACCTAGTTCCTGAAAAAAAATACAGGAAAGCTTATTACCCTTGTTACCATTCAGAAAGCAAGTGTTAACCATGCAGTGCAGCATATTTATCCTGCATTATGTAGCATATCTGGCAGTCCAAGCACTGGTTAATGCATCCTGGGCATCCCTTCAGAGTTGGCGTTCTGTGTCGCAGGATAGCGCTGCATTTCATACTGTAATGTTTTGGATTAAATTGGAGAAAAAAGCATATCCTACATTCAGTGCATCTGGACATTAGGAATGGATTGCCCCACTTCTTTCAATAGCTCTACGCAGCTCTGGACCCGTGGCATTATTCCTGAGGTCAGTGCCTTTGGTTTGCCACTATTTATTTATTCTTGTCTGCAGAGGTCCTCTTTTTCTCTCCAGCTGCTCCATCATTCACCAGCACCTCCTGGTAGCCCACCCTGCTCCCACAGCCCATCCCTTCTCATAGTTGACCCTCGCTGAGGTCAGGATGCGATTAGGTGGCTGGAGATCATAAGGAATATTAATCACAAGGAACACTTAGATGTTGCTTTACAGACTTCCTTATGTGAAATACACTGTGGCAAGCTATCGGGTTACCAGTGGCTGAAAAAGAAACAGTTCTCTCTTTACCCTTGACAGTCAAAAGAAAGTTTGATTTATTTTCTCATTTTCAGTTAGTCTAAAGGCAGCTGGGCAGTATTGCTACAAAGCTCTAGCTGTGTGTCATTGTAATAGGGGCAATATGTTTGTTCACTTCTGCTCTCTTCCTCTGTCTAATTGTTCTATTGTCTTTCTGTTTTCTCTCCACATTTGGGCTGGCAAAATGTCTCTCTGCGTTTAGCCCTCTAGCCAAAACTTAACGGGCTCCTAATCAAGAACTAACACCACCAGCAGGCTATTTCCTGTCTTTGTTTACCATTCCCAGTATCATCTTTCTTCTCCTCTCAGTCCATCATAGCAAATTTTCACCATTATTTTCCTCAGAATCTCCCCCCCCCACTACAGGGCGCAGGAAGCTTCCTATGTATTGTTCCCCTCTCATTTTCTGGCCACTTGATCTCTGGCCTCCCAGCTCTGCATGCTGAAAGAGTAGCAGATGCATCCAGAAACAGATTTAGAACAGCCAAGTAATCCTGGAATAGCCATGTATTCCATGTGGCTATATCAGCAGGATGTTTATTACCGAGCCTCAATGCAAATTGTATTGATGTTTCAGACATATAAGGGGTAATCACAATGTGATTAATTACTAGGTAGTGTTCATCACGACTTGCATTTCCATGCAAATATCGAGACTGTCAGGGTACAATTCAGTTGCCTAAACAAAGGTTTCTAATGTCGGTTGAGATGCCCTAAAACACAGGACTGCCTGATGTACTCAGGGAGACCTTGTCCCTTCCCAATGGCAGTTGGAGATGAGGCAAAATACCCCAGGGTTTCTAAAATGGTATCAGCTGCCTGTGTTTAAGCAACCAAACTGCACTCCTACTGTACGCTGGAATAACTGCTGTTGGTGCTTGAGTGGCTTTTTCATGTTATTGCACAACTGCCTTTGTTTATTTCTGCCAAGTCTATCCTGAGAATACTACATTGTGGTAACCTCAACATGAGATATTCACTAGATAGGTCAGTATGAATCATTAGGAAACAGGTGAACGGAGTAGGCCTTTTTTTTTCCATTTAAAACATCCTTCTGCCTTTACATATCTAGATAGTGGCTAAGGTGTGGCCAGGATGAAGTTCAACCCCAAAAAAATCAAATATCGTAGCCTGGGAAGAATTACCAAGCATTATTTCTGATGTTTTGATCGGTAAGCAGGGCTACTGCTCATTAGCAGTCCTGGCAAGATGAAGGACTTACTGATACCTAGACCATTTCAAGGGTAAGAATCAGGCCACCGAACTTCAGGCCACCCTCCCCTTAGGGAGCTTACCCAGCCAGACAGCCCCTCTGTACTCTCCGTTCAGAAAAGAGAGAGAAATGGGTTCCTCCAGGTGGAGATTTAGCGAACCCGAGTTAAGAAACAGCCCTGAAATGTAATTTGAAGGGACCCGTCTCATCTCTGATTATATTAGGAGCCTAGGAAGACTTGCCCCATAATTATGTGCTGAAAGACAGGGAACATAAATAATCTCTTACAAGTTCAGGTAACGGCAGTCACCCTCGTTGGCCACATTTTTTCCTCTGGCAAATTTCCTGCAGGGTGTTTTTAGCCCAAAATGTATCTGTTTAGCTTGCTTATCAGCTCGGCTCTCCCCCCAGGAGCTTCACCAGTGTGTCTGGTGGGAGCTGGCAGTGGCAGTTCCATGTCACTCAGAGCTTGCTGCTTCATGTTGGCTTTTCCGTGCCGGTAGGCAGAGCGTACTCGCTGCCCTTCCATCCCCTGGGGCATGCTGTTCACCAGCCCTGGCTGTTCTTCGGCTGTTCTGCAATGTCACACACAGACAACATCATCTCAGCTCAGGGAATTTCACTTAATTTAATTTATTGCCTATTAACACAAACTTTTAGTTATTGATTTGGGTATTGAGGGGAAAAAAACCCACTCTATTGAATAAACACTCAGGGAAACACCTTTCCTCGCCTTTCCTGAGGCTCAACTTCAGACAAACACCTCTCCTCCCTCCTTCCTCACCTCAGCTCCCTGTGTTTTCACCACTGGTTCCCACTTTCCCTCCCTTCGAGTTCCTTCGGTGAGGTGATGGGCAAGGCATGGTGGTTTCTGTCTGCTGCCCCTTGTGTATTTCTTCTCCTCCACCACTCCTGGTCTCTCACTGCTCTCTTGCACTGGTGTGGGTCACTCATGGCCTGTGAAGAAGTGTTTGCAGTTGGTGGTTTACTTCCTAAACTTGCATAGACATCTTTGGTGCAAACACACCAGGAAAGTGAGATGGATGTATTTTATCACATAGACTTACACAGTAAATGAAGCCCAGGTATCTAAGGTATGTTTTGATGCTGAAGCCATGGGTGTAACTCCTGGAAGATACCGCACGGGGTGCCGGCAGCTGAGGGCCAGCACAGCAAATGAGCAGGACCACCATGTTGGCCACTCCAGCTCCCACGCTGCCAGCCGCTGTGCAGGCAGAGGGGCTGTAAGGCCACCCCAGCTGGAAAAGCAGATCGTGGCACCTGTGGCATGACCCAAAACATTAATTTTTATGTGCAGAAACCCACAGAGCCCCAAAGCTCTTCCTCATCCGTCCTGCAAAGCAGAGGACACCTTCGTGCTCAGAGCTCCTATTAACCTGTCATGCCTCCTTCAGCACGTGCAGAGGTTCTGGTGAACCATCTAGCGGTTTTCCACAGAAATGAATGAAGCAGTGATGTGCCACTAGCAGAGGCGTCAATTAATTTCTTTTTCAATGAGGACACTCTTGAGAGCTTAATCAAAGTCTGCTCTTTATCTTAAGATTACCAAGTGAAGCTGATGCAGCACATCAAATCAGAACTACAAGGAGTTGTTGGTGCAAGTCCTGATCTTAATCCGACTCATCCAACCCTTCCACATCAGTGCAGCAGCCCAGGGCAGACTCTGCCCTGTTGTACATACAACCATGCAAAATTGATAGTCCTTTTTTTTTTCTGTTAGATAGTAGTTTATTCTGAATGGTATTTTAAAGAAAACTCCAGAAAACAGACTCTCTCTGTTCATTACTTGCCTTCCAAAGCACGTAAGTCTTTGAAACTTTAATTCTTAGCCCCATAGCAAATACGATAGCACCAGTGACAGCTGGAATGCTTATAAAAACAGCATCAGAGTAAACGGTGAGTGTAAGTCAAACTGATCTACAAAACCAATGGTTTTACAGAGTATATATATATAATCCATCTGTCTACATTGTATATGTATACATAAATTCATATATTTATGTGTACAGTACTTACGAAACTACAACAGGTAAACTATACTATTAAGCAGGCTCCTATGGTAGTATAGTGGTGCTAATTGTTATTCTAACGTACAAAGTAAATTAAAAGTAGATAGGATTACCTACAGCAGTATATGACAGCAAAAAAGTTAGATTTGAGTACATTGTTCCTGAGGTTGCCTGAGAAATAAAGTGAAAGATCTAAACTGATTGTCATGTGAAGGAGTGCATTAGGAAACAGCTCGCTCAGTTTTACTGTTTCTAGCTGTACCTTTTGTAATACACAATAGGGGAGTCTTTTCTCTGATTTGCTTTTAAGGCTTTAGCACAATCAAAAACTGGAAGTATTGTAAAGAAAATCTGCAAATAGCATGAAAATGTCTTGTGGTGACATTCTTATTCAGGCTCTGGGCCTGATTTTGAAAGATCCCGAACACCCAGAGATGCCAACGCCAAGCACTTCTGCAGATCAGATCTTTGAGGTCTGAAAGATTGTTTTATAATCTTGTTTTCATGCTCTTGCAAACTACAAAGTCATTTTTTCCCCATGTAGTAGCACAGATTTTATTAAAACCATTCAGAACAGATATCGGTGTTTTAAGGCAACAGTTTTGGGTTGACTGGTAAGATACATAACTTTGGTCAGTAGAACAATTTCCCTCCTTTCAGGAAACTGATAATATATTCAAAGTTAAGACAACATTAATTATTTTAAAAAGCAAAGTCTCTGCAATGCTGAGACTTTTAGATCCTCTCCATTGCATCATTCTGCCTGGCTATGGCACCGTCTTCACAAAAGTTCTTGCATATTAATGGCAAATGATTTATAGGCCATATAAAAACTCAATACATTAAAAAAATATATATTTCTGTTCTTTGTCTTTCGTTGCCTTGTCATCTGTAGGGAAAAGTCCATATTTGCCATTGTGTCTTCCCTCAGAAGTGGTTTGAGGTGGCTGCAGTCTAAAGTTTAACCAAACCAAAATAATGAGGTTTGAAATTTTATGTTCAGTGTTTATGCAGGCTGTATGTAGACCACAAGGAAAAATAAATTTAAACAATCATATGCAGATCTGAGAGATGCAACTGAAGCAATGGCTCCTCCGTTCCCATAAATATGACTAAACTTAGAATTTGATTTCCCAACCAGTTATCACACACATGGTTTATTGGCACAGTGTAACTGGATACATCCAAGTGCCTAGATCTTGATTTGTATGAGTTTAAACCCAAAGCTAAAAAGAGAATTGCAAATATGGATATGCGCTTTAGTGCTGAAAGAAAGAAAGAAGTCAACAGATCTCACCTGTGCTGTCAGTTATTCAGAATCCCTTACTAAGATATATAAGAGTTTAGAAATGTCGTATTTTCTCATACTACTAATGACCTAAAGGATCTCCAAATATTCACCAAGGACTGGTGACAGCTGCCTTTTGGGTGTAATGGAAATCCACCTTCTCTTAAAAGCACAAAGCAAGTAGAAATTGGCCTTTAGTTCTGCAAGCAGCCAAACCTTGCGTACTGAAGTCCAGATTCTCTGAGATATTACAAGGTGGGTTTCAGCCATCTGGTGTTCACAGAACAATGCCAGGTTCCTCAAAATTTGGCCCACTGTACTGACAGTCTTTTAAAAATTCTGGTTTTACACCTCTTCTTAAGGTGCTGCCACCTTCTCTGCATTTTCAGTGACTTTCAGATATGCCCCTATAATACAGTCATTTTTCTTCAGCATATAAAATGGTATTTGATTGACAGAACCATATAACCTACTTTATTTATTTTAAACAAAAGGAAAATCCAAGCTATTTGAGGCACACATAAGAACAAACAGAAACTATGAAAAAAAATTTACTAAAGCAATGTGGCTGGCAATCTTCATCATAAAATTTAATCAGTATTTTTTATATTCACACAGGTAGTTGTGCATGTTATTATACATATGTACTGTATTATATATATGCTGCAGATGGTCCTTTGCAGATTTGCATGAACTTATTCAACAAGCACATTTGAAATGCTTATTGCATAGAAATCTTGAATTGTACATTATAAATAATGATTTTCGAATGATAAATTGTAATTTTCTTTTATGGCCGTTACAAATTTATATTAAAGCTTCACTGAATTGGACAATTTTTCAGTAGAGTTTACTTAATGTTAATCTATTCATTTGGGGGTAAATGAAGAGTTTAATGGTGAAGTGATGTAACTAGAATATAGTCTCAAGTGGTGTGTTAGGTTTATCAATCAGTGAAAATTGTGCACTTGAGTGTAAGAGCACATGTCTATCCGTATGATTCTTGCTACCTCAGTTAATTGAAACCCTTTTTCTACCCTATTATCAATACTTGAAAAATAGCTCCAACCACATCTATTAACCAGTGTCTTAATAGAGGCTTTATCAGCTCCATATAAATTGCACGTATTTCACTAGAAAGCAATTTCACTAATATAAGGGTCAGTTCTATGGTTCACTGGAGATGTTCACTCAGGAGGTGCTGGGGCACGACTGGATGGATCGCTAGAGATGGATAGAGCTGTGGGCCTGGTCTTCAATCCACTGAAACACTGTGCAAGGTTGGAGGTCCGATCTGATTGACAGTCTCAGTCCTCATTGATTTTAACAAAAGCTAAGCATGCTCGTGATGAAAATTAGATAGACACCACCATGTCCACTGGGAAATCTAAATCAGAATAAAAATATGTATTTTTTAATTTCCTGTAAAATGTAAAAAAAAATCTAGTGTAGACTCAGGACAGCAGAATTATGCACCGATACTGAGATGTTCTATACAACTCTGAAATGAAAAGTTCTTCCTTCCAAAGAAAACTCCAAAGTTTTCATTGATATTTCCTCTCTCCCCTAAATACTTGATTTGAGTGAAAAGTAAATGCAGGTTCTTGTGCAGCTCAGTTCAGTATCTCCTGAGATCATGGACAATACAGCTGTGCTTTACTGTGCCTTAAATAAAAACTAGGTACTTCCATCTCATAAGCCCAACATACAAAACACGTTTCTGAGCATGTCCCACCCTAATTTTGCTGATGGAAACTTCTTCCACTTTCCAGTTCTTCTGCTTTCCACTCCTTCCTTGCCCTTCACATGCCCTTTCTGGTTCTCTCCTTTCCTGTTGATTTTCATGCCCGCCTTTGCCTTTCTTGGCCAATTGTCAACCTCATAAATCAACAGTAGAAGGAAAATGAAAGCAAGAAGAAGGAAGAGAAAGAGGGATATGAGATGCTCAGCAGTGTCTAATGTAGTACTACCTACAACTCTCCAAAGGCTTCTCTAATCCTTAAAGGCATTTTGGACCCTTGAATCCCTGGGGTTTCGCCTCTGCTCAGGGATTACCCACATACAACAGATTCTGCTTTCCTTTCTGCGGCCGAGTTGTTTAATCAATTCCATCAGATGTGAGGATACAAGGTGAAGGGCAGTTATGCTGGGTAATGCTTCTCCATCTCAGAAGGGGCCAAATGAGATGCTAGGACAGCATCAATATCTTCCATTAACTTTGCCATTAACTTTGTTCTCTCAAGAAAGGAAATTTGTGGAAACAACCCTTGACAGAGACAGAGTGTTATTAGTGCATTGTCTACATCCTTCTGAAAACACATAACCCCCCCATCCTTCTGCCCAGTTTTGGGGACGTTCTTTCTCATGGTTACTTTGACTCCCAGTTCCTCGGAGGAGATTGCCATCACACAGAACAGAGCTTTGGAGTGTTGAAGGGGGTCCACAAGACAGCATGAATATCTTTTTCGTTACTATCGTTGCTTTGTGTAAATCCATTCCAGTGTTCTCCATCAGTGATCAGTGGGCAAACCAGTGGAGCTATGAGAATTAACACAGTAAGGATCTGTACCCAGTTGTATGCAGAGGTAATATACTGAAAGAATTTGCATTACAAGTGAGTAAATTGCTTTTCTTTTAGTCTTACAGTTTTATGGGACCATATGCTACATAGGAAAGCAGAGCTGAAACTGGCACTAAATTTATCGGGGCACGTGTAGTTTAGTGCTTGTGACACAACTATTTCTAGGCAGCGAAAGAAGAGCCCCCATCACAGCCATCAGATCCCAGCTGTGGATCTGCAAACTGACCAACGCCAGTGCGATACTGGCTCAGTGCAATACTAACAAACCTAGTTCATATGCAGGAAATTAAGGCTTGAAGTTACAAAAAAAAAGGGTGCAACAAAGATCAGTGCTTTACCATATTTGAAAACGTATTGCTTTCATTGTCAAGACTTTAAAAAATTATATTATGGTGGGCAGACAGGGCAAAACCGTATCTGAAAGCTAACAGAAATCCCGTTATGCAATGAAGAACTTCCTTCTACGGTGCAGTATTTCTTCACTGAAAGCAGATCATTGCTATAAAGAGCAGGTATTTATCAATTTTCAAAGGTCTTGGCCCATCAAAGCTAGTGTTAGATTTGGAATTTCGCTTTTGTTGCCAAGGTGACAAACACTTATAAATATACCACATCTTCTAATGTGCTTTTAACTTAGTATTTTTATGGCTTTTAAATCAGATACCATTAGCAAATATATTAGGTAATTTAGCTGAAAGACCATTTTCTACTAACACTTTTTGTTACATTTCCCCAGGTACTTCAGTAAATGTCTGTTGTGACATTGCAGTCCTGCCAGGCTTCTAGCATATAAGGATACGTACAGTACATCTGGTAAGAATTAACATATTACCTTAGGGTTTTCTATTTTTTTGTATTGATAATTACAAATTGTAGAAAAAAAGACAAATATTAAGGGTTGGATCCTACAGTCCATTGACTTCAGTGGGAACTCTGCAGAGGTAATGACTCCGGGACTGGCCAGAGGCCGTACTGTGCCTTGTTATTCTTGGCTCCCGTCTCCCCTTTTTATAGCACAGTAACGTGGCTGAAAGCACAGAGAGACCATAACGGCTCCATAGCAGGGCCTTTCCCTCTGCAAGGGGGGAGCAAACAAACACACAAACAAAACCTGCCTGGGTGTTTTCTTCTTTTCCCTAGACTCCAAGGCCAGAGGAGACCTTTGCCATCACCTGGTGTGATACCCTGCAGGACGCCAAGCCAAGAGCCTTCCTGGGCTGGCTGTGTCTCAGCCGGAGCACAGCTTGAGGGAGGCTGCCTTGGAAAATGATGCTGGCAGATGGCAGGTGGTCATGGGCACAGAAGGTGCGTGGACACAGGGGGCCGCTGCACCCTCAGGAGGCTCCTGGAAAGCACAGAAGAATGACCTCCGCATGGGCAGCAAGCACCGGTGGTGGAGCCATGAGAGAGCTAGGCGGCAGGGATGGAGGTGGCTCAGCAAGCGAAGGCGCCTTCTGAATGCAGAGGACAGCAGGTGTGGAAGCTGTGCTTTCCCTCCTATCCCAAAACCACATCTGGGGGCAAGGGCTGGGCTCTGCTCCCAGGATCTCCACCTCGCACCAAGAGCCCCATGCTGCAGCGAGGGGCATCCTGGTTGGAGGTGCAACCGTGTGAGCAGGCGGGGCTGGAGGGGTGGGGTGCTGACAGAAAGGAGCAATCATTTCAAAATACATATTATTTTTTTTTTCGTTTTGACAAAGCTTGCCATCACTGAGGATTAAGCACAGCTCATAAACCAGTGAATAAGCTTCCTACAATAGCAGCGCGTTAGATTGGGTGGAAAGGTCCGATGGAGAAGCATCCAGGAAATGTCTTTCATGCCTGCATATTAAATTTAATCTGCCACCCCTGTCTTTTAAGACTCAGCATTCATCTGCTGAAAAAAAGATGTTGATCTGAAAGGAAAAGAAAAGGAAAAAAAAAAAAAAAAAGACAACCCAGCCTCGTATAACAGTTTGCTGGGCGAAGTGGGAGAGTCTTAAGGAGAAATTCATTGCGTGCAAGACACAAAGAGCCGCCCCGCGCTGCAGACACAGGGTCTGTATATGTCGCTCTCGCCCCCAACCCAGCACTGTCCCATTGGCCTCCTCATTCAGCACAGCTATCTGTCATGAAGAATTTAAGTTTCATATTTTCATCTGTCAGTTGCGAAAAGGCCTGTCAGCTGAAGCTTACACTATCGTTTGCCAAAAGGCCTATAGCCCATGCTGACAATACACTCTTATATTTGTGCTTCCAGGCTCCAGATAATCCCCTCACTTTCCTCCTCAGCAGTCCAGTTATGATGAGGCTTAAATTGCATATTTTGGGGGTTTTTAAATCCAGATTTTGCTGATAAATGCTATCAGCAGGAATGAAATGAAATACAGCACAGTTTAGCTCTTATTACCAGCATAAAGCCTACTATGGGCATTTTGTGAGACGGTACTCATATTAAACAGGTTAATATCTATAATGTCTATAGTCACAGGAACTAAACATAAGAATGCTAATATCAGCTTTTATCTACTTTGTCTGTTTGCTATCCCTGAAAAAAACCCACCCATCCTTCAAACAGGACATTTCCCTGTTTGTTTCTTTAATTTGATTTGCAAAGGGAAATAAGATAACCAGCTCATTACAAATCCACAGATGATTGGTTTCATGCTCTGAGGTGCCACCGAATTATTTGTATAATGCCACAGAAGGAAGAAAGTGTATAAATCCCCAAAATATACTTTCAAACCCCAACGCTTTTCCTCTAAGACAGTTGACAAAAGTACCACAATAAAAGAGCTATAGTAAAAAACTGGTCACCAACCCATCTCAATCTGGTATGTGTTTATGAGGGTAAGGAAGGATACAAGAAGTTAATCCTCACACCTGTAACTTTAGGACTGCACAGTTTTGGTGCTCACACCTAAATAACAACACAGCAAAAAGTAAAATTGCTTCAAAAACTCAATCTCATCTGGGGATTGTGGGGGTACACAGGACAGTAACCCAGGTTAAGTGTTTGCTGTTTTGTCTCTGAGAAATCAATTTTCCAACCATAATGCAACCACAAAGAAATCACATCTTTAGCTCATTAAAGGCTTTTAAATTGTCTAATCGATTACGACTCAATTACATTTCTCTGAAGTCAATATTAGATTGTGTCCCTATGAAACAACTTTACCGTTTTCTTCTTTGGTGAAACATCATTTTTCCCTGCAGTTCTAAAATATTCTAATATAATATCCTAGTGCCACAGGGATTTCTATTTCATTGCCTTATATTGTCATTTGGAAACTAACTTTAGAACAGCGCTTTTCAACCCATGTTCTGAGACAGTCTGGAAGGAGAAGAGAGAGGAACTACTGGAGGGAAGTCTACAAAAAGCCCTATGAAAAGCAACGTTATTGTTAACAGATTTTAGCATGATCCACTTCTCCTCTGGAAAGGGTTTTCAGGTTTTCACACACAAAAAAAAAAAAAGGTTGAGAGTTACTGCCTTGGAATCTCTTTTCCTTGAGAAGCAAGGTGGGAAGTTGCTTACCCTTAACTGACTCATATTCAGAAAATGAGGGTAGTTGCAAAAGGTGTATAAAGTGACTACTCTATGGAAATGTTTCTGCACATGCTTCACACGGTGTTCCTGTGATTGAAACAACTTGTGTGTACACATTTGAGCCAGTAAATGTCCTCTAGGTCAGAAACTAATGCAGTCATGATGCTACTGAAAAAGCTGGAAACAGAGGGCTGCTGTGAATGTCCTGGCTGTTGGGGTCCAGCTGCCTTCTACTTCAGCCAGCTGTGGCAAATAATTCTTCTCCGATGGGATCAGGTTCCCACCTGTAAAATATTTTTTGCCCCTGCTATATCCTTCGGATGGGTCCCACCAGTAGGTAAAGAGCAACCAAGAGAAATGAAGCTGGAAGGGGGTGCTATATCACAGTATGCATTTTTATTTTATTTACATATGTTAAGATTTAAACAGGATCATGTAAATAGATAACAACAGATGACAAAAAAATGTGTTAGTAGTATTATTAACACCAGCAATAATTATTAGACATCCAATAAATCTATTTTTTTCTGTAATTATAGTGAAATATTGCCAAGCCAACAGCAATAGGGCATTGTCTGTTCAATCCCTCATTCAAAGCAGCAAGTACATCCTGCCCCAGAATATTCCTACACAATGACTTTTAGAAAAGAAGGGTGTGAATTAAGGTAAATAGGGATCACTCTGAAAAGCAGGGAAAAAAGAAACGGTAAAAGCTGGTATAGGGTATAAATTGGCTCTTGTTGCATGGAGTAGTTGGAGGTGTCTGTGAAGCTAATCAATGCTAAAGGATAGTGATTTGTGTCAGCTATCTTTTTTGTCCAAAAGATTGAAGTATCTGAGAGACAGAGGTTTTGCGTTCCTCTATGTTACCACCTGGAGTATTTTGGATCTCACTATATTCTTACTGTTTTTAAAAAGAAGAATTCCCTTAGCATTGCATGTGTGTTGACTATCTTAACTTTTTTATTTAAATAGAAGTGAAAGACTAAAATATATTTTGTTTCAGGAATAAACTCCAGGAGCTGTAGCAAGTGATTTGATTTCCTGAGCAATATAGACTTTTAATCTCTGAGTTGCATTGTCTTGGGGTAAAAATTCAGAAAATACGTTCACCTCACTGAAAAGCAGGATTTTGCTCCTGAATTCCTGGGAATTTCCCACCTAAGCTAAGTGCCTTCTGTTTTCCTGCCTCCCGGTTCTTTTGTCTCTGGAGTTACTCATTAGAAGCAGGCTCACAGCCTCATTTAAAGAACAACAAACCAAGGAGGCAGATCAACATTTCTTTCTGCATTTCGTTTTACCTACAGTTTGGGAACGGCTTTGGTTAAATCCAGGTTATCCTCCTTCACAGGCATGTACAAATCAGTCCGAGGGTGTTGAGTATATTTGTAGATGAAGAAAGGAGAGAAAATTGCTCTGATATAACACATTCTCTCTGCAAGTTAGAAATACCGGCCTTTCTTACTAGGTTAGGTCGGGCACCTCCCTCCTCCAAGTGCTGGCTTTTAGGACTCTCATTCCTAAATGCTGAGCAGCTAATTTTAATTGCTTTAATTTTTCTGAGAAGCTAACCCCTTACCCTCTGTATGGACTCTCAGCACCTAACGCGGGGTAACAAACTCGTGCAGGCAGCAGGATGCTTAACCAACAGGCATGGCAAATACCTCCCAAGTCTTTTTTAGAGATCCCAGCCAAACCTTTCTTCCCTTTTCTGTTATTCCTATTGCAATTATTCCTTCTTCCTGCCCTCCAATTTCTTTGAAAGGATTTGTTTGATTATTAGCTATGTTTTTCTACTCTAACCTGCAGGGCTTGACTCGACGCACACATAAACGCTAGGAAAAATCCAATTCTGTTGGGTGCAGAGCTCAAGGTAGTGACAGGAGATCTCATCTCCAGTCAGCACAGTAATCCACTGGCACCGGCACAGGAGCCACCAAGATAAAAGATCCCACGCCCATCTCCTTGAAGACAGGTGGCCAGTCCTCTTGGTGGGAAGCATTGGATGCAGCTCTCCAAGACTTCTTGGAGGTAGCTGGTAGGACTCTCCGTCCTTGCTTAGTTGGTCCTGGGATAAAAACAACTACCTATCATCCTGCCCTAATGAAGACACAACCTGCGTCCACTGGAGTTGATGGTGAAAGTCCTAACTTCTTCCCTAACTTCTTCTTCAAGCAAGATTCATGTTTGGTTCTTTGAGTATTTTATTGACATGTCAATAACGTTCCCCTGAAATTTCAGGCTCCTTTATTTTTATTTTCTTGTTTGCTTCACTGGGGAATAAAACAGCCAGAGGTTAGGCATTTAAATTAGGATTATGCTGTTCAGTCTTTCTACAGTGTGATAAAGTTGTCATGGCCAGCTCTGGGGAGTCATCACCCTTCTGACCATCAGGGTTCACATTGGTTTTGATCTGGCATTGCAGTGATGAATGTTCTTTGTTTCTTTTTTTCCTTTATCAGCAGGACGGTATGTGCCTCCAGAGTCAAAAAGACGCCCAGATAAGAGACGCGGAGGCCACCTGTGCGGGAAGCAGTGGCAAGAACATTTGCCAGCCACGTTTTATCCCACTGCTTGCCCTCACACTTTTGCCAGCAGTCGTGTGGCTCGGTGCAGGCCAGGCTGCAGGAAAAGAGTAAGAAAAAAAACAGTAACATTTCCTTTTTGAGCTATGGTATAATAAAATCAACAGCATGGAGCTACTTGTCGCGCTCTGTGAAACAAATAGACAGACTAAGAACAAATAACGCTGATCCCCTATTTTTCATCTTCAGTAGATCCTGGATATTAAACAAGATGCAAAGGTAAACTAGGTATTTTCTTCAGTCGTGTGCAGCTGACAGACCATAACATAGATAAAATTACATGAGTGCTGTAGAGCCAGCAGATTTCCATGCTACCATGCTGTACATCCACAGTCATCTACTTCAAATTACTCACCTTGCAAGATATACCAGGGTGGGAAATTCAGAGACTCCAGCTGACAAAAAGTGAAGGAACGGGCTCGTTTCTCCCCCAGACAGAATGTTCCTCTTGCTTTGTTCTGTGAATCAGTATTGTTCACAGTTTTTAAACTACACATCTTTGTAAAAGTCACAGCTTCCCACAATGTTATTAATTTCAGTTTGAGAGGATTGAAAGAGCAAGGGCACAATTAATTACACAGTATGAAATAGTTAGATTTAACAGGAAACTGTAAAGCTTTATTTTTTTCAGTGTTTCTCAACTCCAGCACTCAGTAAAAGTGTAAAGCAAAAGATGCTGAATTTTTTAAATGTCAAAGTAATTTTGGCCTATCTCCGGCCTTTCCATTTGCTGCATAAAAGCAGCCCTGTTATTCTGTGAACTTCATGGTCTCAGTGGGAATAGAACACAGCATTTGCCAGGGCCAGCTTAAAGGGTAGGCAAAGTAGGCAGCTGCCTACACTAACAAGGAGCTAGATGCAGGGGAAAAAAAAAAAGCAAATTCGCAAATATAAAACATTATTATTTGCCAGCAGTAAGTGTTTCCTGTTCAAATTGGCTGGGAAGAGTAATATAATTCTTCTAGTATTTTATCAGAGAGTGAAGAAACCCATGGAGGGGGACACGGAAAAGTCTTTCAGGCTGACATAAAAGGGGTGAAGTCTGGCTCTGGCTCCTGCTGCTCGGCTATTTGAGGTGGCCTTTGGCAACTGAGGGCCAAGGAGGCTGGTTGGAGCAGATCTGCTAACCCCACAGAGGGCAACACACCTAAACACGCTCGCTGCTACGGGAAGGCCTTGTCTCTACAAGCAGGTACTTTTGGAATAACTTTAGAGGGTTTTTTGTTCGAAATAAACTGCCTTGCAGCCATATGCAGAAGTTGGGGGGTTTTTTTGTTCTTGCTTTTACTTTTAAACAGCCTGGTGTTTTATTCCACATCACCTGCAAAATGGGCTAAAGCAACTGTTCTGGGTTTTTGAACTGATTTCTTTTATCTTTGCACTTACTACACTAGAGAGAAGCACTGGCATTTTAGGTTTCCAGCACCTAAAAACTGCAATCTTGCAAGCTGAAGTCTTTTAAATGGAAAGCAAGGAAGAAATGACAGTGGTTCACCGTGAAAGAATGGCTTCTGGGACCAGATATTTGAGTCTCTCAGTTCTGGATCAACCAAGCAAATTAAGGTAAAACCCAGAAGGACAAATATACTGCACAGATCAGCTTGGGAAGCATCCTTTTATAGAAACAAATGAGGAAGTAAAACACAGTGCTTTAAAAGTGCATTAAGTATACTTTATTCCTCAGCGCAGAGTTAATTCAAGCAATAAACTCACAGATTTCACACAAGCTACAGCTTCCTACAAATCTCCCAACCAAGCTCCCTACCAAACCTCAGGGGAAGCTTTTATAACGATAACTCCCCTCCCCCACCTCCAAGCTGACCTGGAAATGCTTAGAGAATTGCACTTAGCAAAACTCTTGTTCTAAGACTTTTTATTATTATTACCTGTGTTTTTCTCTGAACCACCTATATAAAAGAGAGGGGATTTCCCCTTGCACCAATTAAAACCCAAATCTCACCTCTCCTTTCTTCCCCCTCAACAAGAAGTTAACCCCTGCTGAGCTCTTTCCCCCAAGGCATCTATAAAGCCTCACAGGTGAGCTTGCTGCCACGTAATGAGGATGAATCAGCACTGATCTTCCAACAGATAAACACCAATCTTTTATTCTAGCCACCTGGCTCTGGACTTATCGGACAAGAAAATGGCTATGGTTTGAGTTAGGTGGATTTTCTTCTCTTTTGCAATATTCTTCCTTTTGTGTTTTCCTTCCTTTAGCAAGCACTCTTGGGAGCAAAGGTGCTTTGGAGCATCTTCAAGCTGGGATTTTTCTTTGCTAAAATCCATGTTCTGACACCTTTTGCTGGAGGAAATTACTTTGTTTTGAGTATGCTCAGTCTCTTAAAGTCTTTCACTTCTGTCAGGGCTCTTTTTTCACCAAGTCCTTGAAATACAGATGAGTTTGTTACACCTGGACAGAAGTAACATGGAAATATTTTCATTTCAGTAAAGGTTTAATTATAATTAAACCCGTTTCTTATACCTTGGGGAAAATGAAAAGATTTTTGTGGTTATATAGGTAAATTTGTCTTGTCTCCCTGCGGTTTTGACCATAAGAATTGTAGAGTGTACAATTGTACAGTCAAGAGTCAAGAATTGTAATAGTACACTAAAATATTTTCTATCCTAGATGTGCATGAATCATATAATTGTTTGCCTAATGAAGCTCTTAAGAATAACTAGAAGAAATGAAATGCATTAAGGAGTCTAACAGGAGAACAGGCTGCAGTGCCAAATTACTTTGAATTTTTATGATTGTTCTCAAGTAGGGAGTAAAGTGGGAGGATGAGAAGACAATTCTCCAGTTCAATTTCTACCTCTTCACTCATTTCATGTTATAAATAAGTGGCTTATAGGACTGCTTTCAGTTTATTCACTGGTCCTTGCAGATGGGTGCTGTTCCATTGCCTTTAAATTTCACGTTTCCCTCTTTATCTCATACACTTTGAGGAGAACATCACCAAATAACACTGGGTCCTGTTTTCTTGAGTACTTTTAAAAAGTATTTCTGGGCAAATACCCTTATTTACAGTTTGTAATATGAATTTTGGACTCTGCTGCTACCCACAATTTTTTCTAAGCCTATCACAGGTTAAAGAATAAGGAGTCCATATTCTAAAACTTTTAAATCTGTGCCTTCTGTTTGCTGCATTTTTACTTTTCCCACACTAAAGGGAACAGTCTTTCTGCGAAAGAAACCCCATAAAAATGTTTATTGTCAGTCTTGTGTGCAGTGGGGTTATTTGCACCAGATAGCAGCACAGATACATTAGCAAGAGTTCATCTTGGGTTAAATTCTGGGAACGTTACAGGGGAACAAGCCCTCTATTTAACTGGCATTTTGTATCTACAAGGGTGGTTGGGTTGCTAAAACCCAGGCAGGGTAAATATCCCTTGGGTTTAGAGGACCACAATACTAACAGATCTGCTGCTGAATTTACAGCGGCTATCAGTGATTTATTGGTTTTGTTTTGTCCCTCACACGTTATGATGTGCGTAGGTGCATTTCTATATGTGTTTGTTGAAATCCCCCTTCTCAAGAGCTGCGTTTTGGATTCAGTCACTGCCTGTGAATTATTCCCTGGAAATGGAATGTTAATTGTGTTGGGGACAATAGATGCCAATATCTATTTACATAAATAAACATTATTATTTTATGCATAAAGCATTTCTAGTTAAAGTAATTTTCTTTCTTGTGGATTTGAAGAGAAATATAGTCTCATTTTCTCACTTGGCGACTTAGGTAAGAGTAAATAATTTCCTACACTGCACTTCATGCAGAAAGGGAAAGATGGGCAGAGAACTAGCCATGTTATTTATAATAAATGAGAATTAAAAGTAATTAGTGGAACAGCACAACTCAGAGGATTGGTAACAGAATCCAGAGCCTTTTCTCTTCCAGGTGTTCAGATGCTGGGTAATGAACATGTCATAAATACCTCCGTGGCGAGGTCACCAGTTTCAATGGGGTTTGTGTAAAGAGTGTCAGGAAGGCACTCATGCACGAGCACCAGTCAGCAGGAGGACATACACCCCATCTGTCTGTCACAGAGGGGTGAAAAGCAGGCTGTGCTGTTTGGGTCCACCCCAGCCCCATCACCAAGGGACCCTCTGCCAGCAGAGCCTGTCACCGTGTCCCCTGGCACAGGCTGCAGCTGTTTGTGGTAGCTGTCCTGGGAGGACCTCATGGGCCAGAGCACTTGCTGGGTCTGCTGTGTGACTTCTGCTGGGTTTTCTTTGCCTCACGTGGGTATGTACGGATACAATGGCAAAAGGTCCCTAACGGGTTTACATGCTGGAAGCAGCAAGTTATGGCTTATTTTATGCAGGAGACATAAACTAGATGACTGTGCTAACTCTGGCCTCACACTGTAGTTCTCACAGTCTGTTTCCACGTAAAAATCATTACTTAAAGGAAATGCCACACTCACTACCATCAGTCCATGCTCTTCCTGACGTGTAGAGGAGTGAGGCTGAATCCCAGGTGTGCCTTTTCTCTTTGAAGACAAAGCTGCTCACAGACTTGCTTAGAACAAAGACAAAATCTTTACTTAGCTGAAGGTTTGTATTAACATCATTACAAGTTTAGCTGTTGTTTTGAGCCATTTCTCTTGAAAGCAGCAAAAAACTTGGCCAGAGGGCCATGTCATTCCAGCACTAAAGAGAATTAATTCCTTTTTTTATGTATGGAAAATACAGTCTGCAGTTTCTTAGCACTACTCAGAGCTGTGACGAGAGCCTAACACTTGGAGCTTTGCAGCATCTACCTTTAAGTATTTCTAATTGAAAACCACAAAGCATTGTTTTCTCTTGGAGAATCAGTTCCCACTTTGGATTTAGGAAAGAATGCAACACTGAGATAATCTCACTTTTCCCATCATCATCCTTTCATTCTTCTTCACTTCCCCCTCCCCAGACACAAGGTGACATATCCAAGTACTTGTCCTTCAACAGATTCTTCAGCAAGCAACAGAGCAGAAAGCCCTAATATCTATTCATTTGTAATCTGTCATTCTTAAAGTATTAAGGACAATTGACTTCACATGTCTCAGGTAATTAGAATAGTCATCCTTTGCTCCAGATTTTTAAAGTAAGTGTCTCAAACTCTTAATCAGTACATTTATTGATGTCTTTCAACATATCTGTTTCTTGTCAAGTGTGTGTTAGATTTGAAAAAAATTTTGCATACTGAATTGTGCATAAGAATTATATTAAAAACCTTTTTCTATTGCTTTTGTAATCAAATAAAATATATTAGTGACAACGTGGTATTTTACACATTCAGAGTAATCAATCTCTTTTTTTAATATGGAAAACTGCTCAAAAGCAAATTAATAAATATAAATGTCAGGAGTTACATTTACACAAATGTTTTAGTACTTGTTTTCCCAAGTTTATATTTCCACATCAAGCAATATTAACTATGATAATAGCTAATACCATTTTACAAGCTCTAAGGGGCTCATAAAAAAAAAACGTTGTTGGATTTCTTCAGCTGTTACCGATCTTAGTAAGAAAAAGCAGCCATTCTTCACCTCAGAAACATGAGTCCTAACTTTGACCACTAACACAGGGTTATGTGATTTTTTGTTAGCCACAAATACAGGAGATCTCTGGAGCCAGGTACACTGAAGTTGAGTGTCCTCAGTGCCTTCCTGGAGCAAGAGAACTCTCAAAAGATAGTGCTCTCCTGGTCTGGCAGAGGTGTATTTGTGAGAAGTGCAATCGTAAGGGCTTGCAACTGGTGGGTATTGCCATTATTCTGTAGCTATGACTATCTGGGCTAACCCACAAATGGGGACTTTTGGGCTCACTGTCACATTGCTCATTTCAGCTGTCCTATTCAAGATACTTTTCCCCAGCATCTCTTGAGCAAGGAACAGGCAAGTCCCTGAACAGGTAGCACTATTCATTTGGCCCCGAGATGCTTTAGAGCAGTGGTTACTCAAACCATCCTGCAGATGAGTCTCAGGCTGACTTTGTGTGCCGGACAGGAAAAAAAACAGTACCTGGAGAGGCTTTTATTGATTTGAAGGCAGAGTGGGGAAGCAGTTTGGGCAGTGGGAGATGCACGTCTCTATCATTGCTGCAATTTTCTCCTGTTAGAACCAAACCACACCAAAAGCAGGAGAGTGTTTCTACAGCAGGGATTTTGTGTGAAGAACTGGAGCGATGAAGTTAGACCAGTGCAGGGAGCAAAGTAGGTCACTCCATCCCTCTGCCAGTGTTTGTCCTTGTGCACCTCACTCTCTAGGACTTTCTGTCTTGTACGATGTGGGATATTTTCATCCCCAGTCAGGGACTGGTTTGAACTCTTAAACTGACAATCTCATCTTTGGGTTGGGTTGGGGGGGAGGTTTGTGTTCAATATTTGGCAATAAATTATTAACAAAGGATGGAGAGGAATATACTGTGGTAAAACAAAAGCTTAACGATAACTTGGTGTTGTCACCGTGTCCTAGCTGTCACACAGGATATTCCTCAGCATCTCACTGGGGAATATGCGTTGTAGACAGACTAGGAACCACATGTAGACACACATTCTCCCTAAATGGATGTTGTGCAGACCTTTTGCAGATCCAGCTTGTTGGAAGAAATAAGGATGAGCTCTGGTAGCTCTTTCTTTCATTGGCACTCTCTCACCTGTACATCTTCTTCTTCAGCTGTGCAGGCTGCACCAATGGCAACAACAAAAGAGACACTCGAGTGGGTGGGGTGTAATCCAGCCTGAGCCTTAGAGCAGCCCCCCCGTCTCCCGGGAAAGCTGCTTGCTCATTATAAGAGAGCTCTTTATGCCCAAGGGCTGTGTACATGATTCACTACAGGGGATACAAAGGAATATATCTGAGGTGTGTTTATCTGGAGTTGTCTCCTTTTCAGTGAATTCTCCCCTCTTCATTTATTTTCTCTTTGGGATGGGTGAAAACAGGATTGTGAGGATGTGGAAAGAGAGAACTCCTTACTGAGGAAAAATCCCGTGAGTCTACGGACACTGTGGGTGCTAGTACATGACAGAATACCCTGCAGGCTTCATATGAACCCTAGTTCACCAGAGAGTGGAAGACCCATGGGGTATAAGGCAGTTGGCGGTGTCATGAGTGCTGTGAGCACTTGCTCTTTGAAAACACGTGTGCCTTGGAGCCTTTCTCTGTTGAGCAGAATAACCCGATTACAGACAGGGGGTTAGGTCTGTCCAAGTAACATAGTGTTGCCTCTTTTTGTGGTAATGACAGCTGTGCAGATCCAAGAAACAATATGGAGGTCTTCATGTGGATGTTTGTCTCCATCAGATGAGGAGACAGATCTCAGGACTTTGGTGTGTTGGGTACCAAAGTGATTCTGAATCGTAAACCTCCAATGGCTTTTTGTTCATAATGTGTGAATTCTCTTATTTACCTTGCTTCTCCTTCCTTAGGAAACAAACTGGTTCTGCAAATACATACTACTTTCTCTTTTTCATAATATTTTACTCGACATAGAATTATTAGGAATGCAAAGGTTGCACTGAGCAGCAGAAGCAGAATGCTTGCCTCTCACTGAATCAGTTTTGTCTCTTTAAAGGATTACTTCCCCAATTACTGAATATTTTAAACATAGTATTTAACCTTCAACTTCTTTAGTTTGCATGCACTTTAAATAAGCCTGATAATTAAGGTCTGTTGCTGCATTTTGAAAACTTGGGACCCCATTCTGAAAACCATTACTCCTACGAATTATCTCAGTGGAATAATTGACGTAAAAATAGCTGTGATTTTAATATATAGACAATTGGATATAGAATTTTGCCTTCATTCATTTCATTGGAAGGTACTTACCTGCATCCCTCTGACTGCTTTGAAATTATTTTATGTGGGTATCTAAACATGCACACAGTGATGTATTGCTATGTTTATCACTGTTTTAGTTCACTAAGGGCCACTTCAGCTGAGCTGCAGATTCAAAATCTTCCCATAGGAGAGGCTAATTGACTTGTGCTTTTGTGGTTTATGGTGTCACCAAAGCCCTTGGCAGAATTCTAGCGCTGTATTGAATGGATGCTAATCTATTCTTATTCTGACTATTGACTTAGTGTTGATACAACATCTATCTATACTTCTCTTCCCTGAGGAGACACTTTATAATTCAGTTACGATGGTAAATATTGTATCAACTTGAGACATCATGACTCCATGGAAAAGTAACATTTTAGTGAAGTTTATGTAGATTTTGGCTTTCTAAAACATATAATACTTTATCAAGAGAAAAAATATTGATACTGGCTCTGTTCAAACTTTTATTTCAGGATTGGGACAAAAGAAACTTGGTTTCATAAAAGTGTCCAGAGAAATTTTATTGTTTATTAAAAGCCATAAAATATATCTGGATTTGCTGCTACATTATAAATCATAGGATTTTTCAAAACTAAGACTGCATAGACTGGATCTCTCTTTCTTCAGTTACATAGCCACAAAAATGAGTTATTCCATGCACTACATTTTGTCAGAGTTCAGAAGGATATTACTGTGAATCCAAGAACTAGAAACGGGCCAAAGTGGAAGCCAAGGGATAGAGTCAGGGTTTAGCTTTATCCCAGTCTGACTCTGTTGACTTAAGAATAACAGCTCAAAGTATAAACTCAATCTCAGGTGGGAGCATTTCCACATGGAATTTAGGAAAGAGGTAGGATGGGAGTTGGAAACCTTCCTTCTTGCTTAGGGAACTGGATGAGTTTCAAGTGAAAAGAGGGGGCTGTTCTTCAGACCAGGTCTAGAGGGCTCAGATTCTCCAGAGTGGAGCTACTAGGGGTAAGATTTTAGCCCAAGGTGGCAGAAAGCCAGTGAGGGCAACAACTATCCTGACTTCACTCCTCATCCCCTTTCAACTTGTGAAAGCACAGACTGGAAGAATTTAAAGTCCCAGGTCTTAATCTGAGCTTGATTTGACCCAGAACTTGATTTTTAGGCTAATTTATAGTACTGTCCCTCTGGCCAACCGCAGGTGGTATGGTAAAAATGAGCAGCTTTTTGGTATGTTACCATTCACGTTCTTGCTGGGGCAGATCCAGCTAGGATGTCTAGAAAGCACAAGCCAAAGTGGAGCTGTAGCCACAACAAATAATGAGTGGGTTTGTGTGAACATTTTTATCTGCAGTATGTATTAATTGTTCTTTACTTCCTGACAGGAGAAGATGAGCGCAGCTGAAAAGAGAGGAATGTTAGGGTATGCCTGGGGAAATGTGGGAAGCTGAAAGGCAAGGCCTGGTGCTCTTAATAACCATTATAATAAATTAGCATATGATACAAATAATGCATCAGAAGAAAAAAAAAAAGCTGTCTTGTAAAGCAGGACATAATTCTGCGACATGTCTACTGTCTCTAGATAAAGGTTTGAATGGTTTTCCCAAGAAGAAGCTTTATGCAAATGCATACTGTCATGTGAATCAGGTTAAGGGAAGAAAGACTATTTATGCATGAAATCCAAACATGCTTCTGGGGAAAGGAGAGGAAAAATAAACCCTTTCTTTCACCTCAAATACAATATATGTGCGATGACTAAAATGAAATGAATGTGTCACCTCTATTACTGACACTAAGTGATTTCCCACTAACAATTAGCATGAATCACAGTGATAAAAATCTGAGATAGGAAAGACCTATTAGAACATCTAGTCTATCTCCCTGTAAATACAGGACTCTCCCTGACGATCTCTATACAAAGCAGTTCACTGCTCGAGAGTTTGTGTTTTCATCAGTCCCACCTCACATGGGCATTTGCTAAGAAGTCTTTACAACAACTACTACATGTGTCCTTTACCCGAAAATACAATTACATCGGTTCTGCTCTTCCAGATTGATGTCCTTCTGGAGAAACTTTTAGTCCTATGAGTACCAGGAACATAAAATATATGTTGGTGCTTTACAAGTTTAAATACAATGGGTTGCCTTTGCTTTCACGCACCACAGAAGATGTACAAACTGTTCATGTATTCAACAGCAGGCCAGAAAGCAAGCAAAGGCAAATGTTTGGTTACAGTGAAATATAATAATGTAGCAGAAGCATTTTGGGTAACACCATGCTGGAGTCAGCTAAGTGGGAAAGGTGGATATGGAGGTGTTTATGGCTGCCAGGTTTTGGGGCTTGTTCTGTGCCGTCTTTACCCCAGAGGTAGGCTAGAACAACCTTAGGGTTGCTCAGACTCCTCCTATCCTGGAACGGCCCCCAGAATAATTTGTTTCTGCTCCTTTTTCTTCCCTCATGTCCCTTCTTCTGGGCTGTGCGGGAGGTGATGGCACGTACCTGGCTGTGCCGGCTCTGCTCGCACCGAGGGTCTCTCGAGCAGAGGGCAGCTCTCAGTCAGCAGCACAAAGCATCAGGGACGAAGACCACCATCTAGCTCTTTGTAATCAATGGGCTGAGCTCCAACGGGAATTTAGGATCAAGTTTGGCATTAATCCCTTTCAAAATAATACAGATGTACCGCTAGAAACAGAATTAGTTGGGAATGCCTTTGAAGGTAGACAGCGTATGAAGCAAGCCTGGAAGTTAACTCGCATATGCAGCTTGGCTTGAAAGTCGGGGCAAGTAGGTTCGTTTCACTGCAATCTAGGCATACTCAGGCTAACTGCTTATTTATCTGTAGCTGTTTGCACCAGTGTGATGCTGGGGGCATACTCCATGCAGTTGAAAACTGCCTGACCAGATTCTCAGCTGCCATCAACTGATTTTTCCCCACTGATTTCCACAGACAATAATTTCTCATCCCGAGCATTTTGCATGAATCTGAGATGCGAGGCTGGGCATCTTGCTGACCACGCTCAGGATGCACATCATTATGGTATGATTCAATCCCTACCAAAGTCACCTGGAAACTTTCCACTAAACCCAGGGGCTGCCAAGCAGACCCTGTGGAAGTAAAGGCTGCAAGCGAGTGTGGACATAGAGAGCCAAATGTTTTTGTTGGAGTTTTTCCAAAAAAAAAAAAAAAGAGGTGTCTTGGATGTGTGGTGATTCTGTGTTTGTGGCATCCTCCCGCATCCCTGCAGAGGAGACAGTGGTCCTGTGCAGGAGCTGCTGCTGTTCCCGGGGAGGGAAGAATGACTCAAACCCCCTGCGTGGGTAACACCAGCTACAAGTTTCGTTTAGGCGCCCGTGGCTGAACAGCATTCGTGTCTATGCAGCTGGGAACAAATGCAAAGGCTGATCAGATGATCCTTGGCAGAAAAATTTTTAAAAGATATTCTTCCTCTGAAATGGATCAATTTTCCCCAAGTGAGCTAAAATAATTTCGATAAAATTCACCTGCTCGTGGTTTTTCTGATTGCTTGTAGCAATTTTTCTGAATTACAATGATCTTTAAATATTACTTGTAACAGCAGCTGTTACAAAATTTTCGGGCAGAAATCCAATTTACTTTTTATTTAAAATAGATAATGGGCATTTAAAAATAAAAGTTCCCCAGTCCTGGCACAGACTCAGTCACGGGTGTCCTGATGTGTAACTCAGCACAGATCATTTTAAAAACGCGAAGTTTGCTGAACAAGTATAAGCTTCCCTCAGCCCAGCATGTCTGTCCCCGCAGACCAATGAACTTCCCTGTGACTCGAGATATTTTTAATTCTGCTCTGGACTTTCTCCAGGAAATCAGTAATAATTACTAATTGTATTTTTGTAAGCTAAATGAAAGGATGCATTCTTTCTTGAAATTCTCCCTTAGCTTTTGCAATTAATTATGTTGCTCTTTTGTGTGATTAATCCTTGTCTTTGTATTACAACTTCACTTAATCAAATAGTGCTGTGTAGCATGCCAAGGGTTCTTAAGTGTAAGATATTTTCTCCTTTTTTATTGTCACTTTTTCTCTTCTCTGCTACTCACATCTCGTCTAAACTTTTAGCAAAGCGATGTTTTGCTAAAGAACTAAAGAGTTCTAAAATCATCAAGGGAAATTTGCATGAGATTATTGTAACTTGGCAAAGCCCCCCTGCCATGTGTGGAGCTACAAACTGATTTTTACCAGCTGAGGAAATGTCCTTGCATCACCAACACATACTAAGGCAGTTTTCTGATAAAACTATCTCAACAGAAGGTCAGTCAAAACCCCTAAATGACCTCAGGTTTTCTCTCTAAACCTTTACTATATGAAAAATATTAAAACAGACTTACCTGACCACCTTAAATTATATATTAAAATTATCCTCTTGCAATATGCCCACACTGGAAATGTCAGGCAGAAAGGAGATGGGTTTGGGTGGTTTAGAAAAAGTCTTAAACACTTAGGTTGCTGTGCAATTTTGTGGCAAATCTTACTTCTTCCTCTGCAGGCAGGGAAAGTTTTTTCCGTGGTGGAAGGGGAGCATGTCTATCATTCCAGCATAGAATGGCTGCAATATTGCCAGCATTAAATGTTCAAAAGTCAGGAGACTGGTTTACACAAAACAAGGTCCTTACTCTAAAAAAAATTATATTCTCTTCTGGCTTCTTATTTTTTACGGTACCCTAGTTTCATATTTCCAAGACCCCTTCTGTATCTTAACATTAATAAAAAAGCAGACAAAATCAATTTCAGGAAAGGTGGTAACCTCGTTGCTGCAGGACCTGGGGCTTTAAAAGCAAGATCTTACCAGCCTCGTAGTGGAAAAAGCAGAACTGGTTGGAGCTGCTGGGGAAATGTAGTTGTTTTATCACCACAGATGTGTCAGTGGGTCAAGGATGAGTCTGAACATCTATTATCATGGAAACCCTCTCTCCCTTGAGCACGACAGAGGATGAGCATTGCCCATTCAAAGCTCCATCAAAGTGAGCTGGGCTGGAGTCCAGGACAACATCAGCTGTTAGGGAAGCACTGAGGAGCCTGCTTACCTTTCATTATGGAATCACTCTCACAGCTTAATAATGAAATAATAAGTGAAGGCAGTAACTGAAATGTTCTGTGCCAGTGTAAATATAAGTGGTTAGTGAACAGATAAGATACTAAAGGACATTGTTAAAATACACAGTGCCATCACTGTAGGATGAGCCAAACTTCTTGCTGGTGAGTACCTCTGTGAAGCTTTTTACGCAGAGTTCCTAATTGCAAAGAGAATGAGCAGGCAGAGGAAAAGTGTAAAAAAAGAAGAATTAATATCTTCCATTAAGAACTTAATAAATGCTAAAAAGTAGCATCAAATATTCAGATGACCGATCTGCATCAGCAGATCATGGAGGTGCATGCTCACCCTAAGCATAGTTGTAATCTCATGGAAATAAAATAAAATAAATAAAAAGTATTGTGGAGTTGTATGGCCCTGCTTGCATGAGTAATGCCAGGGATCTGCTTCTTGAACCGGGTCCTTTATGCAAATAATAAGTCACAAATGTGGTAAGGATTTATTTTATGTTCTTTCAAATGAAGATGGGTTGGCTGTATTCAGTATATTAAATCCTTCCTGCTGCTAAGCTTAAAGAAACTGATTCTCTTGTAACATATTTTGATTTGACTACTGTAGCTTCCAAGTGCTATAAAGCACTCGAGTAGTTTGCCTTGGCCTCACACCTAGTTACAGTAGTGCTAACGTTAAAATTGCTGAAGAAACCCACATCTGGAGTCAATTGAGTGAATTTTAACCAGCTTTGGTGGTAATATGCAAGTAATATTTCATCCTCGTGTGTATTTCACTCATCTTATAAAAAAGATGCCTCATTCCAAGACTCCTAGACATATTTCTTTGCTGTCTCATATATCAAGAGTATCAGACTAAGCAGACCGCTTAAAACTGGATATGTCCAAACACTCTCTTATCCTAAACAACGGCGAATATTTTTGCCAACACTTCCATTTCCTGCAGTGGAAAAAAAATATATAACCCCAAAGCCTTGGCCAGATCCTGCTTTCCTTGAAATGCATGGCAAATTTGTCAACAAAACACTCTCTGGCTCGGTAGTGGGGGGAGAAGTTTAACAGCTGGAATTAACCAGCAGGAGTAATGTGAAGCAGGCTGAAGCTTCGGATTAGGTTTAGTCTAATGCCGGGGTTCAAGGCTGAGCTTGCGTTCCGGTCCGCCTGTGCCAAAATCACGGAAGCGACATCCAAAACCAGAACCAGAGAGTAAGGCCCTTTCAGCTCGGGATCTGGCCCAAAGCCAGACCAGGGCTGCGGGCAGCGGCCCAGGAATCCAGCGCTGAGACACCCGCAGGCCCCAGATTCAACGGCTTCAAACTCCGGCTTTCTACCGTCGGAAATATGAGTCTGGCGCAAGGAAAGTACTTTTATTTACAAAAAAAATGTTGTAAGCGTTAAGTAATTAATTCCCATTCGCATGGACGCCATTCCTCTGGCTGGGGGATGACCAGCCGTGTGGTAGACAGGCATTAAACGAAACGAGGCCCCAGACTGGTTTTTTTATTTATTTTTTTTTTTTTAATCTGAAGGGACCACCACTGGTGCGAGGCTCCTTGCTTGCAGTGCCTCAAAAAGCTATTAAAGGCAATCGTCATGTTGGACAGACTGGGAGTTGAAATCCGGAGGTACCATCCTATTTGTGCTCCCAACGTTTGCCTCCTCCACCCCTCTCTGACATGAATTTAATGCAGGTGCAGACACAAGCCTAACATAAGGGAGCAATTTTCTGATTCATTCGTGTAAGACCCTGAGGGAGAGTAGGAACAAGATGTACAAAGGTAATGTGGCATTGTTAAAAAATTAACTTTGCTTCCATTTCATGGAGCCATAGTGCTGTGTTGCTTAGTTACCTGGATCAGGGATTTAACTGTAAACAAGATGTTTCACTCCTCAGTCCCTAGGGTTTTCAGCTCCATTTGAAAAGCGTTAAAAACGTGCATCTTTTGCCATATCTTTGGGTTGCTTCTTGCCGTTGTCTGTGCCCTTTGTGTCTGCCGCTGCTGCTCCAGCAGCGCTGGGAGATGGAGGTGGTGGCATCCATGCTAGCGTGACCGCTGCCGGGCTAGAGCCACGCTCCCCTCTGAATGCTGCACTTGTTCAGAGAGGAGACAGACCGCTTATGACTTTTGTTTTGGTTTTTGTTTGTACAAATCCCGGCTGCACAGGTTCCAAGCATCGGGAGCTTGCCAGCTGGACTGTGCCGTTATTCAAGCCATTGGAAGTGGAAAAGGGGTTAATTATCCTGGTATATTATTACATCACTAGTGGAAATTCTGTTTTTGCCCTCAGGATCTCCACTGCTGTGTCTGCTCAGAGCTGTTAAATATGACAAGGGCACTCACCCTGCTTTAGTGACAATGAGCGCTAACAAATTTGGGGGTTGCATGCGTTGTCATTGCTTAACAGGGTCGTCCCTGTAACCACAAGCGTTCCTATGCCTTGTACCCAGCAAACCGCACAGCAAGTCAGATGTTAGATTACACTGTGTTATGTTGGAATCTATTTAGAAAAATACAGTGACACACAACTATTTACACTCTAAACAAGATTAGGCAACTAACAAATAGGGAGAAGATGGGGAGAGATAAGTGATGAAGAGAGCTTAAGAAGTGGGGCTGAAGATATGAACAACATACTTTAATTGATAAGGCAAACTTTCAAAATATTTTCCTCCTCCCATTTCCTTCTGGCTCTGCAGATGGCTGGGAAGAATCTGTCTTTTACAACACCATGTATTGAAGCAACATGTACTTTTGAAGTTTAGTCACCCACTAATTACTAGTCTTTCATTAACAGCACAGAGACACAAATGATGAAGTACTTGCTTATATCCAGTAGCCTCTATTGTTGAGGCTTAAAAAAATAAATCATTAGCTACATGCTTGTTAAGCATGCTAAGACTGTTTATGTAAACTCCCTTGCTCTTTTTTTGACTCACACAGATGGTTAAGGTACTTCAAGTAATATTTCTTATTTTAAAGAGAAGGCTAATTGCCTAAATGTCAGAAGTGCCGAGTATCGCTTGTCTTGGAGAGAATGGGAATGTAATGTGGGCACAGTTCATTCTAAATGTGGGTTGCTATTAGAGATTTTTTGTCTGGCTACCTATTTTTAAGAACAGCGTCATCACAGTTGAGGAAAACCTGTCTTGTGGCCATGGCCACGCAGGTCTCTCAAATCTTGTGTTATTTAGGAGCAGTCTTGCGGTTCTCCACTGAGGGTGCTCTTCAAGGGATTATCTGGAGGCTGAGGCAAACATTCGTAAGCAATGCACTTGTTTGGTTAAGACTTCAGCCTTGACCTCCATCTTTAAGCTCTTGTTCATTATTAATCACGTGTTTCCTGAATCAAAGAGAATATTTTTGGAGAGGGAAAATTGTTCTGGGACTGGAGCGTTATACGCCAAACAGACTTGCCCAGATGACAAATAGCCTTCGCGTGATAGCCAAGGTTCATCCAGCTGCTCGGCCCCGTACCAAGTGATTGATGGTGTTGATGTTCTAAATAGGCTTAAGATATGCCAAATATCAGGGCTGTAACAAAGTCCTTCAGATATATACTGTAGATAGGCAAGAAGGCATGTTCCCAGCATATGGCAATTCTGAGAGCGGTGTCAGGATTATAAGTAACCTCACAGGGTTTGTCTGGTTTCTTTCGAAGTTAGACAAAAACAGTTTTCTGTGCCGGAATGAGCAGGGTCACGCGAGGTCTATGTGAAGCTTCCGATTACCACCGATTTTCTCTGTAACTGGACACCCTTCGGAGTTATAACAACATTTGATTTCTTAGCAGAGATCAATAAACTGTTTTTCTACCATGGAGGAAAGAAGAATAGGATGTGCTCAGAAGTTGCTGTCAGGGGTTTTTTATGTCTTAAAGGAATGGGAAATTCACACCTGAATAGTTTTATCTTGGTAACACGACAGTGCTTGTTCTTTCTACTAATCCACAAAGGGCTGTTCATCGATATCCCGCAGGATCAAGCAGCTGCACCACAGCTTCATTGATCACTCCTTTCCCCCAGAGAAATTTCCTTTATTTTGTGTTTTCCCTCTGCTTTGCAGTAAATGCAATTCCCTGAACCAGGCAGGGCTGTATGCCTGTTAGGTAGGGAGCAGAAGCACAGTCTGGGAAATGCCGGGATATTGGAGGACCAGGTGCCCTCCGCTCTGGTTACAGGACAGGCAGAGGTTAGATGGAAGGGTGGTAAGGTCTTTCTCTGCTTGCATATTTGGAGGTGATGGTTAGCCTGCCTTAGACTAACCCCTACCGGGGGGGACCTGTTAGACAGCTAGCAGGGTCTCGGAGCCCTCGCTAAGGGACGTTCTCTGGTGCAGCCCCTGCTTGGTATTTCACATCTTCATCTGCCATTGAGCCCTGGTATCTCCACTGGGAAATGTGTGTTCCTGGCCCTGCGAGCTCTCCACGCAATGCCGTAATCTCACTTTCTAAGAGATTAACCCATCTTGGTTTTGAGGGGGTGTTTGAATGGTTTTCTAGGAACGACGCTGAGGAAAGCAACTTTTGTGAAAAGACCTTGATGGTGTAGGCTATTTCCTGGATAAAACCATTTCCTCGGTAATTAGAAGATGAGTCAGGCTCACACGTGCAGAACCAACCACTCTACTGAGTCACTCCAGTTTGGGGCCAGATCTCTACTGGGTGCTGCCATGAGAAGTGGCCAAGACAGCCCCTGCTGTGCACCAGACCCATAGTGCAAATTGGCCATGAAATAGGATCAAGTGACTACAGGGCAATCAAATTTAGCCAGACCGTACCAGTAAACTCAGGATCAGCGATGCTCTGAAACACCAGCTGAGCAACAGAGAATGGCATTTCGTAATAACCAGCTCAGTTTGGGGCCACAACACGGAGCAATTGGCTCATGTTCCTTTTCCACTGGGCCCGGCTGTAACCGGCTTCTTAAGTGATCAGAGGTTTCAAAATTCCCTTTTCTGCCATCCCCACGGGCTGTCTGGAAACAGCCAAAATCCCAGAATCTGTATCTTTATTTATTGCCGACTCACTTCTTGTTGGCAGTTTGCATGTTGTGTCGCCTGCCTACTGAGCCAACAGGCTGTCAGTGGTGATTAGCAATTAAATCGTACATCGTTCAGGGCTCTGTGGTGCCTCAAGTGATTTTGTTTGCATCCAGCCTGGGAGCGGAACAACAAGCCGGGTTTTTAATTCACATTGTAATTTAAGCGCTAGCCTGTGCATGGATGTTCTTATCTCTGCGTGCTCTGTTTCAATGGAGCTCAAACTCGTTCAAAGTCACTCAAGTTAAATCAAAAGTGAGAGCTCGGAGAATGAATGGAAAATGAATAATCACACAATTACCTTCAACTAATTCAATATATAAATGAAACCAGAGCTAGCTTTTCCAGTGGGTTCCTGTTCATAAGTAGCTCACAGTGTGATGCATCAAATGCCATGCAAAGAGTAAAGCTGGTCATGGTCATAGTCATATTCTTGACTTTCATGTCATCTACTGTTGGGGACATTAAGGCCCTAATGGAATGCCATGGGTACATGGTCTGACCCGCATAGCACAATTCATCAAACATTATCTAATAATTTGGGCATCGGTCCCTTAACTTCTGCTTGAATTATAGCCTGCATTTCAGAAAGACAGGCAATCATGACTGAAAGGCTACAAGTCACTGAGGCTCTACCACGTTCCTACTTGACCTGATCTGAGGGTTAATTACCCTCCTTAAAAGAAGTCCTATTTCTGTTCTATAGCCTTTTCTCCAAGCTGCATGTATAACCTTCTGTAATGATAATGAACTGGGATATTCCTTACTTTTGCTGATTTTCAGTTGTTGGGCAAAAAAAATAGCATCCCTGACTTTGGCTGGATTGATACTACTAGCTAATTCCAGCTGGATATTCCAGTTCATTTAATAATTTCAGTAAAATGACATTTGGGAGCAGGAAAGCTAGTTTTGCTAGACAGCCTGAATACAGGTGATGATGTTGTTCCCCATCTAGTTCATAGCCAGGACACTCTTCCAGGCTGAAATGAACCCAAGTTCAATTTCCATATATACCTGAGAGGGTTGCGACCTGCCAGTCCCTGACATGGCTCTGACACAGTTGTGTTGTTTCTAGGTGGGGCCTCCAGCAGTCCTTTCTGCTGATGCTGCCCTTTGGGTGGGATGCTGACATATCATTTAGCCAGAAGGGGTGGCAGGTGGACATGTGTCCTGAGGCTGGTGGGGAGAACACTGATTCCAAAGGTGGAACATCTCACCTCAAGCGAAAAATTTAAATATAAGCATAAAAAGTGGAACTGTGCCAAGAAGACAAATTGACAGCTTCCTTTGCCTCGGGATGCTGGAGCCTGGCAGAGAATGAGCTCCCAGCTATGGCTCCTGGAAAGAGGACTATTGAACCCCCTTCTCCTCTGCAGTAGGAGCCATTGGATGAAAAAGGTTGGCTCCTTCTCCCTCCCTGCGACTGCAGTCTCATAGGCTTCTCTTAGAAGTGACCAAAAGGAATGTTTCATACTGAGCAAAGCAAAATATTTTTTCTATCATATAGAAGAATTGAAACATTTTAAAAGGTCATTTAAAGTGTTCCTTAGACAGTTGCTCTTTTGTCTGCTAAATCAGAGAATAAAAAATTAGCTAATAACCCTGGATGATGCTGTCTTTCTAGGAATGACTTGCGAATAGGCTGTACACAAGGAATGGTTTATCTGATGACATGCTTTTCTTATATGGCCTTTACTGTAAAGAAATTACAAGGTTTTTTTGTTTATTATCTTCTATTTGTTTATTATCTTCTTTTCATGCAGTTGTAGTCATATGGGTGTAAAATTGATGTGACATAAATTCAGTCTTTCTACTATGACTTGCATACATCAATATTAACTCATTTATCCTCCTGGAGCCTCCTTCAGCGATGGAAAAGCTGAAGACATGATGGAAATCTACAGCAAAGCTAGGAAATAAATCAAGACCTTTGCATTTTGGTCCCGTGCCCTGATAACACTTTTTCTTCTTATTCCTTGTAACAGAATATGTTTCGCAGCACTTTTACAATTGTAACACTTATGTAATTCAAATGCTGTTACTTGTTCTGCTGGCCTTGTAGATTAATGAGATTAATTGGTCCCTGCCTTCTTTTCTGTATCTAGAGATATTTTCTTACTCCTTTCAGCTCTTCACCAGGCTGAACTTCCCCAGTCCCTTAGGCTTTTCCCACGTGGCGGGTTACACAGATCTCTCATTCTTGCTGCTCTCCTGAGTTCTCCCCCACTCTCAGTCCTTCAGGAAGTTTGGTGCCCATCTCATCCTCCCTTTGCTACGATGGAGAAGTGTTTGGACTTGTTCTCACTACGGAGCAGATTTGAATTAGACTTCCAGAAGTCAACAGCTGCTTTGGGCCATTGAAATGACAAAGTTCCTTCTAGTTCTTGCAAACTTGCAAGGTTTTTAAATGCATCTAATGAAAGTTTGGCTTTGGATATCCTCTGCCTGTGCACATTTGATCTGCTCCACAGCTTTGAGTCTCCCAGTTATTTACAACTAGCTATTTGTATACTCAATGGGCTCCACTGTGTGAGGAAACTGTTTAAAAATACATTTTAAAGAGCTGATTTCACTTCATGTGGTTTTTTGCCAGCAGTGTGGTTTTTAAAAATGTTTTTTAAAACCTGTGTAGCACAGAACTATGAAGCTGTACCTTAAAAGGTGAAGCAGAGCCCTTCACTTGCCGAGAATACTCAAGGGAGCTGCTGTTGGAGCACATTGCAAGCCCTGTGTGCTGCTTGAAGGCTTGCTGGGAGTTTGGTTCCCTGTGTAGGAAAAACAGTGATAAGGTTGTGCAGAAGCAGGCAGGAAAGGTTATTTAAAAATTGCTTCAATATGGCCCTTGCTATAACATTATCTGAATTGGCCTGGATATTTAAAAGAGAATTAGCCATAATGATCTCACTCTGTCGCTTTTCCTTTTGTTTCTACTTTTCCCAGAAAAAAAAAAAAAAAAGATAATTTCATTTATCAGCAAAGTTCAGTTGGGGTTTCTGCCTACATCTCCCGTGTCCGACCCATCTCTCTGCTACGTCCATGGGATGGAGCACTAAGGGCACTCGCAGGGATGGAAAGCCACGGCAACAAAATCATTCCCATCTAATCCCGCCATCTTGATGAATGTCTGCTACCTCAAAAGAGGTGAACTCTGTCAGCCAGGTGCAGCTGCAAGGGGAGCTCAGTGTGCCGGTTTGCCCTGTTCATCAATGGCTTCTCTGTTACAGCAAAGCATCCTGCGTGGAGATCCTGTGGATCGGGAAAGGGGTGACGATTTCTCAGCTGGGTGGGAGCAGTCTCCTAAAGGAGATTTGCCCGCTGCAGACAAAACAACCGTGCAGGGAGGCTGAAAATTATGGGACTTCAGACAACCATCAAGCCCTGTAAATATGTTCACTCCTTGCTCCTACTCCAAAGTAACAAATTTATCACGTTCTTAAAACAAGGGAAAAACCTCATTCTACAAAATTTATTTTTGAGGTGTATCTGACTCAACATTATTTTAATAAAACAACAGACCCCTTTTCCCCTGTCCTATGAATTAAAAGAAATTTTCCGCTTGGAGCTGTATTTTTGGTCAAGTTATAAAAGAAAACAAAGGAAAATGTGGATTTCTTATGGAAATGCAGATAGCAGTTGCTATAATTCTCAATAGCAGACTGGTATCTACAAGTTTTATCCACACATACTTTGCATGTACTGCAGCAGTAATTGGTGGCTGTGCTCCGTGTTTTCAAATGACACGCTAAAAGCAGCTTTCTGGCCACAAGACAAGAACAGTTTCAGTTATTCAACTTAATTTTGCAAGGAGCCTTCCTACCCTGTCATAAATTCTCTTTGCAAAATGCTCTGACAATGAATTCCTTAAAAGCAAATACAAGTGGGGTAAGGTTTCTAGGGAGAGTTTATACCTGTTATTTGACCACCTGATTTATGCAAAAATATGTTTGGTTTTTTACAGCCAGATTTCTTGGTTGGAATTTAGTTTGTATAAAATCTCGAAACAACGTATCTATTCAAAATATTCATGATGAATTCAAAGGTTTTCAAATATTCTTCTTAAGCTTGTAGAAATTTTGAAAAATTATAACCCTCAGTGGTTCCTGCTGAATTTTGTGTGCCTCACGCTGAGAATTAGTTTTGTTCTTTTTCCCCATTGGCTCCATCGAAACAAAATCTTCTAGTTTTGCATTTGCCGTTCAAAAATCCTTTTAGTCTCCTTCTTCTCTGCCTTAAAATTTCACAAATATTAAATTCCATACTGAAAAAATTGTCTTCACACACTCCATACAATTTGATACCAAAAATGTTTGGAAGGCAAAGCAACATTCCAAATGCTAAAAATCATCTGAAAGGGAACAAGCAATCAGAGTATGGAGCTTAATTATTTTTTTCCAAAAAAAAAAAAAACAACTCTCACACACTTCTTAAGCAAAAAATTTGGATAAAAAATAAAGAAGCTAGAAGTGGCTGGAAAAGATCTTCTGAGGAGTGATTATTTTTTTCCCCACTAGCAAAATAGGTATGGAAAATGTAAGTATGCACAGCTGTGTTTATTCCAATGATTAGACATTCTATTTCTCTGTGACCTCTCTGCATTAAGCTGGCAAGACACCTGGGTATGCTTAGAAGTGTCTCATTCATACATTTACATTTATTCAGCTCGGACCTTTCTTTCTCCCTTCCATGCCCTTTTCTTCTCTAAAAAGACCACAGAAAAAAACAGTTGAATCTGGTACACTTCTTCCTGTCTCTATTTTTTTTGTGTACGCAAGGTGACAGTTAAGACTGTACCCTGTGCCTTTACACATTTTAAATGAAAGCATTAGCCCTGTTTTAACAGCGAGCATAAAACCTTCTTTTTTGGGGCTTTTTCCTGCTGAATCAGAGGGAAGGGGGTGGCTGCGATATACCATATAATGTGACTGTACACATGCCGTACCAGGAGTCCAATAAAAGCTAAGCCCAGTGTCTGCATCTCCCATCCTGTACATCTGCGCTTGCATTTTATTTATGCAAAATACGTGTGCATGCATAATCTGGGCTGTCCTTGCACTGCTGCCCAGCTGCTCTGGTTGATATTGACGGATGCTTAGTTGATATGGACAGGTTTGCTTACAAAAAAAGGTCGGCACAGAAATTTTGCAGTCCAGACTGTTACTGATGTAGAAGTGAGACAGAGAAGGGTTAAAGGGTTTTCTCACTGTCATCAAAGAAGTTTGGTACAGAGTTGAAATTCCCCCTAAGTCTTCTGAGTCCTAATCCAATGCCCTACCTGCTACTTCAACCCTCCTCTGCAAGTGTGCATCAGGTTTGGAGGCAGGGCTTCCTCTGTGAGTGTCAAGCTCCAAAACCTTTCCTTATCTGTTTCTTTTCTACTATAATTGAAACCAAAAGCAGAATTTCCAGTGACTGAAAGTTGCCAGATCAATTCAAGACTTACTTCCTTAAACTCATTATAGTTTCTTCCCCTGCTTTGGATATCTAGGTATTTCAGAGCACTAAATACTGACTGCAAACTGTAGATCCATTTCTTCTTTTAATAACTGCATCCTAACATATTGTTGGTTTCCTTAGAGTTACTATAAATTTAAACTGAAGAAATATGACTGAATATACACAGAACTGCAGTAAATGAAATGACGAGAAGCATCTGTACATAAGGCACTTATTTTCCTTTCCTTACAAGCTATCTGAATTCATTAGCTGGCCTTCATACTGTGTGCTGCGTACAATACAATGTCTTGTATCTCCTCCACTCTGTCAAATTAGCTTTCTTTTTTTCTGCTTCAAAACCGTAACTCAAACGCTCTGAATTGCTATTGGGTATTAGTCAAAGGTGTGTTTGATTTGCTGTTTTGATCATTTTTTATGGAGAATGTTTAGGAAGGGGTGACTCCCTTACATATATTAACTTTTACTTTATATATGATTAGGATGTGTTTATATTTGCCATATTAGTTGTCCTTTCTAGGGTTCAGTCCTGCCAGGGCTGTGTGTCCAAAACTTTCCACTGGTGTCAGCAGCAGTGGTCCATGCTCAGCGCTCACGCGGAGTGCCCTTCCCATGCAGAATCAAACAATATGTTCTCAGGACACAATCTAAAGAGAGAATTACTAGGAGATTTCTTGCACCCTCGCTCCACAGCAAGGCTGAAAAGTCCTGAAAATTGAACACGAGAAAACTCAACATGGTAACCCATCTCTTCATGTGCCCCCTGACATTGTTCTTCAGAGCTGGGGAAATGCAGACAGATGGAAAAAACTTCACAGCAGAACACTCCTATAATTAGATTCGTAGGGAAGTGTAAAGAAAAGATCTAACTCTGACATAAATGTGTTTCTGTGTTTCAGTTTGCCTGCCTTTGGCTAGCCTGCTAATGCACTGGAATATGTAGAGCCAGATCCGTATAATTTGGTTATGGAAAAGGGAGACAAGCAACTTTGGAAACACACAAGGTGGAAGAAAATGAGGGGAGTAAATGAGAATGAAAGTAAGGAATAGAAACATCCAGGCTGGAAGGAGAGGGAGAGGAAGCAGTAAATGGGGATGCAGTATCAAATCTTTTCTTCACTCTTGACCTGGAAGACTCTTCAGGTGGGACATTTAATATGAAGCCAGCCAAAGTACTAGCTTACACACTCATGTTACTAACCATGTGTTTTACAGGAATGAGCTGGTACTGAAAGGGGTAGATGAATGGAATAGTTTCCCCTGGTGGCAAAGCTGATTATCAGGTTTCCACCACCTCAATTAAACTCTTTGAGCTAAGGAAAGGAACAACTCCTTTTTTCAACCCCTAATATTTTTAAAATTTGGATCATCTCTCTTGCCCAGAGTTTAACATTGCTGTGAAGAACTTGGCCTGGTGAGCATGAACTGAAGCACCCCAGCAGGGACAGCAAGCTGAGGGTACAGCGGGTGGAAGTGATAGGGGACATCAGAGGGAAACGTCCCCTGTGCCACCAGATAAACCATGTGCTCCAAGTACCCTTGACAGCTTTATAGGAATTCCCTCTCCTCAGAGAAGGTGGAGAGAGGGGATGACTCTTGGGGTTTGCTGTCCAGAAGCATCCAAGGGCTTTAAGCACCAACCCCCAAGGAAATGTAATGGGCAAGAGATGTCTGAATCCTTCAAGCCCTCTGGCGTCATGCCTTGGAGGAGCCCAAGGAGAACATGCCCCTGGGATGGGATGGGGTGGCCATGACTGTGGGGAGCTCGGCTGCCCTGCAGAGCCAAAGTGGCGGAGGCCAGGTTGAGGTGGGGAGGACCGGGGAGCGCGGGGGGAGTGGGTTTATGAGGCTCCTTTGAGCTCAAAGCAGTTTGCGAGGGGTGGAGAAGGGCTGCCTCCCCAGCCCCGGGTTGAAAGGAGGGCTAGAGGGAAGGGGTGGGAACCGGCAGCCGTCCATGCCCTGGCCCCGGGGAGAAAGGTGGTGCTTTTGCCGCCTTCACCCCTCCCACCTTTCAGCCACATTAAAGCCCGATTATGCACGCTTGATGTCAGCAAGGTAGGGCCCCGCTACCTGCTGCTCCCGGATCCCTTCCCCGAGGGGCCACATTACCCCGGCGTGCACCAGCCCATTCGGGGTGGGGTTCACGGGGCGCCTGGGGAAGGTGGAGGCCCAGGGCCAGCACCCTCAGCCCCACGCGGTGCCTGCTTCATCTGTCCCGTGTCCCAGGGAGACATCACTCCATCAGCCTCTGAGGGACAGCGGTGGCTGTCGAGAAGTGGCTGTCCCTCACCCTGCAGCGGGCTGAGAGATCCCTGGGGTGATGGCCATCGGCTGGGCAGGAGCCCTGGGTGCTGCTGTGCCACATGGGCACCACGGGTTCATCGGTCACACTGGCCATGCTGCTCCCAGTGGAGTCAGCCCTGGGACGAGGACACAAGGAGGGATGCCCGGATGCCCCACCGGGCGGTTGGGGCACGAGGGATGATCTGCAAATTGAAGAGGAAGGCGAGAGGGAAGGGAGAGGACTGAACTGACCCTTTTCTCCCCCCTTACCATTCACATGCTTACAGATTTTTATCAGGCTTTTTCGCTGCAGGGCAAAGTGTTTCTTTTATAGTTCTTTCCAAAGCGCTGCTGCCAAATTCAGGCTGCGGTTGCAGCAGCTGTAACCCATCCCCCCAGCCCTGCACACCCCGGTCTGGGAGCACTTCGGCAGGAGGGGCTGACAGCACTTGCATAAGGTTGGTGGGGAGAAGATTTCGGTGTCCTCTAATGCCTCTCTGTGCATGCAGCGCTTGTCACCATGTTGTAAGGGGTTTTGCCCGTTTTCGCAAAAGCGCTTTGCCAAAACACAACGCGGTTGCTGCAAAACCCTACCCCTGTGCCCTTGAAGCCTGGCTGCTGCAGGGATGGGGGGCAGCCAGGCTGTTGCTTCACATTTCAGGGGGCACCACGGGCTGCCCTGGGTGCAGGCTGCAGGTTGCAGGCACCTCTCTTCCTGGGGAGGGACTTACTGGCCAGTCAATGGGCACCACGAGCAGCTGATGCTTGTGGGATGCCAGGTGTGAAATCCATGGTGATGGGCACTGGTACTTCACCAGCACTGCTCCCTTCTCCCTGCCAAGCCCAGCGCAAGCGTCACCTTGGTGGCATCCCCAGGAAAGGGCTGACATCCCCAGGCTGTGCAGCACCCACATGTGGGGAGGGGGCAGGGACAAGCTGGCACTGAGCAGCTCTGCCCTCTCCCAGGGCTGAAGACAAGGGGGTCACATTCTTGCCAGCAGAATTAGACACTTTTATGGCCTGTCTGGGGCTGGATTCCCCCTCTCTTTTTTTTTTTTTCCCTTCCCCAGTGGAGACTTGCTCATTTGTAATAGGAAGGTTCATTGTTTTCCTGTCTGATATTTCTTTGATTACTTAAAAAGAAATCCCAGAGGCTTGTTTTCACAAAATAGTGATTGCATAATTGATGTGATTATGATGTATTTTGCTGTGTCACTGCAGCTCGGTTGATTATTTTGAGAAGCTCTGAGCACTGTTAATGCTGCCATGTGTTATGCGTGAGTGGCCCGGGCTTTCATCCCGCTCCACATGTGTAGAAGAGCCTTTCAAACAGTTTCATCCAGCCGGGACTGTGCGAGACCTTCCTCGGTGCAAGGAAAAGGACACAGATCCACAAATCTCTAATACCAATGAAATGCCAAATACATGGCGTGAGCTGCAAAGCTTTTTCTGTTGTAAATAATGACTTGCTGGTGTGAATAATCTCCCTAAAATCAGATTTATCATGTAGGTGAGTACACAAGTAAAATCACGGGGCCAGATTCTAGACCCTTTCCCTGGCTAAAAATGTATGGATAAAGGAAATGCGGACCAGTCAGGTGCACTGGAAATGAAATTCCTCTGAATACAAAAAAAGTGCAGCAAATCATTAAAGGTAATTATAAATTATAACCTGAAAATGTATCAGCTAGCTGCAGGTAGGAATATTTAAGAGCTCACCCAGGGAAGCCTTGTGAGAGAGGATCGCCTTCTCTTTTTTTGGCTAGAACCTTTTAATTGTTTTCAGCTTGAGGCTAGAGACCAACCTAAGAGTCCTTTCTTTCTCCTGGTGACTTTTTTTTTTTCATTTCTTTTCTGTATTCTCCTTTCTTTTGTTTTTAATTCAGGGATGAAACATTGCCCTCAGTAAAGCTTCTTGGCCAAATTTCCAGATTTCTGAACCTTTTGTTTTTCTCAAGATGTGTGCAATTTTCACTATTTTTGTCCAGCGGTGACCTCTGGAATTCCAGAATAATTTTCCCTTCCCTTCCTGGTGCCCTCACGTGACCCAGGAACACAAACATCTGAGAGACCTCTGGGCATCTTCACATCTGCTGGTATATAAGATCAGAGCCTTTGTGTGATGTATTTTTAACAGCAGGTGTTGGGCTTGGAGAAGGGTGTGTTGGGTTTTGAGGGGCTGGGCAGAATCTGCACTTAATTCTTAGTTCCCAGGCTATTTAGGAACAGCTTAAAAACACACTTAATCTGTTTGTACAAATTTAACATTGTAAAACCACAATAAGGAATTGCTAATCAAGTGCAAGCCTGGATTTAGTTTCAGCTTTGCATCATTGCTGTCCTAAAAAAAAAAAAAAAAAAAAAAAAACCCACCCAAAACAAAAAAAAAAAAACCACCCACCATCAAACGTTAAAGCTGAGTCCAAGATTCTAGTTTACAACTTATTTTCATGAAATGCTATTGATTGATTACTTGAAGCCTGTTAATTATTATTTAGTCACGGTTTTCAACACAAACTCCTTACAGCAGCAAAACAAACAGTGTAGATGTTTTATCTTTTGCCAGTTAACACAGTTTGAACATGACTTAAAATAGGCTGTTAGCTCAGGGTCTGATTCACGACTGCATCTCTCCCGGTTTTGCCGCTGTAATCCCGTTGATTTCCATGGCATTGCGGGAACCTTGGTGCAAAATGAGAGAAATTTTTAATTGACACACCCCTCCCTGTGTAAAGGAGCCCACGGCACACCAAAGCCTCCCACGTGACTCCCTTCCATGGTCCATTCGTAGAAACTCAGCATCTAAATTAGACAAACAGCATAAGCAGAGTGTTTTCCCCAAAATATCATTGAAATCCTATTTTCACAGAAATCTCTCTCAAATTTTTTCGTCAGACAAATCTAAAATGGTGCTTCGTGTTCAGTTATCTGCCAGGTATAAATGGCATAAATGGGTGATTACTTTAAATACATCTTCTCTGAGAAGTGAGTTACGGGACCTCACAAAAGCATCAAGCTGTGACTACTTTCAGGAAATCACTTGGAAATAAATAAGATGATAAAGGTTGCTCGCAAGTCCTTAGATTCTCATTGCCTTTTTAGGCAGATAATTGAATTCCCTATGAGCTGTAATTCCTTTCTGGTATCACTAAGGAACAAATTATTTGTTATTTGGGAGAAGATACTGAATGACCTGACAGGTCCCTTCAGTCGCAGCATCTATGATTGTAAATTCTCATGGCACCCATCGCTGGCATGTATCCACACTAAAATAAAGAGGGAGATTTTAGCCGTGTTGAAGTTGGTGAGATTTCGGTGGTAGTGGTAGTTTCACCAGTAACATGGTTTCACCTGCCCACTTTTCTAGGCTACATTTGAATTTTACCACATGACCTGTTGGGTTGTCTTTGACTAGAGTCAGAATATCTATTTCTGAGCAGTTATTTTTAATAACATGTCATGTGTGGGTACTTCTGAAATGCAAGGCCCTTGCTATGGATTGACTCAATCTGCTCTGGATTCATCCCAGCTGCTGGGTGTTGAATTTATGTCCTTTGTTTATTCTCCTTTATTCCGAATTTTAATATAGAAAGGCACTAAGGGGCTGTGTGCGGACCTGACATCCCAGGAGCAACCCCAAATGCTCTTCCTTCTCCCAGCTGGCTCCTGCTGTTGCTGACACACCACTTGCTGTCTCAGAGGCAAGCAAATAGCAGCCAAACATGACTGTATCTGCCTGGCTTGTTGCACTAGTCGGGACCCACATCCTGCCCTCTCCTCACCCTCTTCACCCACATCAGGCTTCATCATGTGAGATATAGGATGCCAGCAGACGTGGCTTTCAGAAGACCAAAGAAGTTTCTTGAACAATGGGATGCCTGCACAGGAAGCTTCTTTTAATTTCTTTTTTTCAGTTATCGCTATTCTACAATTGAGGAAATGGTGCTATTGACTGTCTTGGCACACATCAAGGTCCCATCCTTTGGGCTGCTGGACTTCATGGTGCTGCAAATGCCATTTCCAGTCCTGTGCGCTGCCTTCCCAGAATGACACAGGACAACCAGGAAGGTTTCATGGAGGAACTATGAGAAGGGCTGGAAGAAAGAGGACCTCTGAAGGAAGGGCGAAAGCATTGGGGTTTCTTAGCCTTAAAAATTAAGGTATGACAAATGCTAAAATGCTAAGGGATGACAAAATGAATTTATGTCAAAGGCTGCTGCAAAGAGGAAGGGAAAGATTTGTCCTGCATGTTTGGAGGGGATAAAGCAAGGCTAGAGCTTCAGTGGGAAGAATTCATGAAGAGTAAGGGTAGTAAAGCAGCAGAGTAGGCTGCCTGAGAAAGCTAGGGAGGTCTTTAAGAAGCAGTCAGTCAAACTGGATGACAGTAACAGCCCATTCTGGCTTGGGTTGGGGTATCTCCAGATAACCCTACCAGGCACATATTTTTTCAGTGATTCCAAGGATTCTGGAAAAGCAGTTTTTCCGTTCACTTTAGTGTAAGTAGAATCAAAAACAAAGTAGAGGAGGTCTCTACCTCAGTAGAGGTTCTGCCAAAGGTGGTAGAGGATGGATTTGGGAAAGCTGCCCTCTTGCTCTTCTCCATCTGGGGCTGTGGAGTGCTTACAGTGGGTGGGGCCCCACATCCTGTAATGAGATACAGCAGTGGGCATCTTCCCCAAGCATATCAGACACCCATCACTATTTTGCAAATGCCACTACCTTTAATGTGGTTGGAAATACTTTCCAAACATTTCTATTCCCAGTTGGTTATGTCCATAGGGCATTATGAAACACATAGTGATTGTGCAAATCTGTTTTACACTAAGACTTGCCCCATAACTGATTTGAACTGACTTGGAATGATTTTTAAGAACTATTAAAATAATTATTACTTGAATTCCAGAGATCTACTCCTGTAGACCTTGGTCCTTGCATCTTCCAAAGCACAATAAACCTAAACAATAGAGTAGAGAAGCTGTGGTACAGCTATGCAGTCAAAGTAATGGGGAAGTCACAATGGGCATACAGGGCCCTTTCATCTGCCCTGTGATGCTTTTAAGTTCCTGGAAACTTGCTTCATTCCACTTAGAATACAATTTGGGTTAGCCTTCAGACACTGAGGATGATGCTTTCAGACAGTACCCAGCAACCTACATAGCCATCCTGAAGCAACAGAGGCAACATTTTTTACCCTTTCACCATTCCCAACAGATTGGAGGCCAACTGTCTCCTTCTGCCCTCTGCCAGACTTCTGCAGTTGTTAAGAATTGTCTCTCTTGCCTCTAGCTTCCAAGCAGAACAGCCAGTGCTGGTACAGCTGCGCTCCCACTGGCAAGCCTAAAATGTCTCTTCTGTTTTTCAGTACAAGGATAGGATACAATGACAGGGGATGGGGCAGTTAAAATCCCAAGTGCTTTTAAGACAGAGTTTGAGTGAAAGACAAAGGATAGTACCTGCAAAATAATGAGCAGGATTTGGTAACAGTGGATGCCCTGTCTATTCCTATAAATAATATTACAGAAGGTCCACTGATGCTCAACAACCAGGTTGTTGAGACCTGACAAGCCCTACACATGCTGTCCTGTCAAGAAAGTGTCATGGGAACACACAACCCCATTCTTGGACATTTCAAGCCTGGCTAAGGCACTAGCTAAGGCCAGTGAGTGATTTCCAGAGAAGATTTAAAAGGTCTCTGGTGGTATAGCCTGGTGGATCTGAAGCTCTGTTGTGTACTAAGGCTGTTGTACTGAAAAAAATGGCCAAGAAAAAACAGCATGCTAAGCAAGCCGAAGGAAACGATGAGGAGATAGAAAAGCATAAGCCTTGTCCTTCAAAAAGAGTTTGCTGCCCTGTCCAAGTTGGTAGACAGTTCATCTCTTGACTCCCCATCAGCAAGTCCTCTCTTGTACAGTTAGTGTCTGTGCTGACCCTTTCAGAGAGGACCCAGCCAGTGAAAGAGGGTAGCTCTCACTTTGGTTCAGTAAATCCACCACTAGTGTTTTCACCCATGCTGATTGCACTTGATTTCTCTCCTACTTTTCTCCCCTCTTGGCCCAATGAGTATCACCTGACTGGCCCATCCGCAAGGGCATCTTCAAGAGCAGGTGTACCTTCAACCACAGAAATTACTTGAGAATAGAGCCTGTAAAAGACAGGCTGCCCTCACTTGAAGGGGATGAACCTCATTTCACACATGTTGTATGGGTGCTCTGATCACTGAACCATGGAGATTTACCACCATTTTTCTCACTGAGCTTTGCATAGTGCCTGATCTGGAAGGTGTGCTCTGAAAATGCATGTCAGGTCAGGCCTGGCAAGCGGTGGGTAACGCTTTGTTTGCAAATCCCAAAAGAGCTTAGATGTGATTTAGGTGCTCGGAGGCTCACACTGTTAAGACCTTGGCAAGTTCTGGGCTGATATTTAGGAATTTTTCTGGCAGGGAAATAGACACCTCTGGGCATGTGCAGCAGCTCAATGGGAATGCAAATGGTGGTGCTGAGAACTACAGTGGCAGATAAGTGGTGCTAGGTGAGTAAACCTTTTTGTGAATCTAGTCCAAATCCACTGCATGTAAACAAGGATAATATCTGAAATGCTGGAACGGTGATCTGAAAGAGGTGCGGACTTGAAAAGGAGGAGGCTAATAAAACCAGGAGAGATCTAATAGAACAGAAAAATTCCATTTAATGAGCTCATCCGGTGAGGATTGTGCAGCAATATTTAATCCTCTGTTAAAAATCAGACCCTCTGCACTCGTAACTTACCTTGAGTTACAGAGAAGGGTAGCTAGAATGTGACTGGCAGAATCAGTCATGTTCTGAGGTTGGGCTGAAATCTTACACTGTGTTTATGTAAAAACACAAGCACTTCTTTGCCTCCCTCCAACCTTGATGCATAGAATTGCTTTGAGTTGTAAGCAGGCTAATTAATCTGGTCTGTGCCTGCTTGTCAAATATTTCTTGTGGTAAGAGCATTTCTAGCCGTTTTAAGTGAAAATTATTTTATTTTTGAGAAAACTGCCTTGTGTTTCAGATTTGGGGCTATCCAACAGGATTTGGGGTAGGAAAAAGGTACCCTGCTGCAGCACGCTGCCTGTTTGAGGGCCAGAAGCACTGCCTCCCATGCTTGTTTGGTGCGGGGCATGCAGATGGACATGCGTAGCCATGGCACTTCGTGGGAGCTCAGCCCTGTTCACTTCATCTCTCGTGGCATCGTAGATGCTGCCCTGCTCGTACCTTATGGGCTACTGCAGCCTGGCTGCCCCAAGGGCACGTTGTGTGTCTCGCTGAGGCTCGGGGCAGTCAAGCTGGACACCCTTCTCAAAGGCCTTTTGAGTTTTGGTTCATGCAGCCAGCAGCTCTTTTAAGTCCTGTGGTAGGAATGTTACACTTTATACTCAGAGTTAGCTGAATCTGAGCAAAATACTTTATCTTATCCATTACTAAAATCTGAGCTGCCTTAGTTGTTGTTAGCAAAACATGTTTTTCTTCTTGGCCTGTCTTTTCTTTTGTGTGGCATCTACATTTTGATGTGGAGAAGATCTTTTAGCATGCAAATGCATCTAATCTCAACAGAATGGTTCATGTTGGATGCAGCATATTGGCGCAGTGGTGTTCTGGAAGAAAGCAGATTTTCCCTATGATGTACAGATCAATTCACCTTAACCCAAAAAAAGGGTGCTATTGTTGTTGCTTTTCTCTGCGCACTGTAGAAGAAACACAGGGGAAGAGTAGACATGAAATGGATTTTTTTCAAACAAACCCCAGACAGAACAATGGATGAAATGAGTCTCTTCAAGGTTTTGGTGTCATCAAATGTTATTGTTGACACTCTGAATGTAGCAATACTTGTTACGCTAATTAGAGTGGTGTAGTTCTAGAAACAGGAACTGTGAAAAGACTGTGTCTAGAAGGTACTAATAATCTTTTGATACCTGTATTTTTGCCATTCTTTATTATTATAATGAGATCGTTAATGTGCAGAGGAGAAATCATGTGTGTGCTTAATAAAGAACGGAGCAGCACAGTTGTTATCATCTTGAGTATCATATTCATTTAAAATCAAGTAGGCAACTCAAAGGTTAAGAGCTTTAATGTTCCTGAACTGTACAATTGAAGCACTATAGTCCAGGTTATTGTTAGCAATTATTCAAAGTACTTGAGGGTTTTTATTAGAAACTTCATTTTCCAGAAGAAAGTCCCCCCACAACTTTAGCCAGCATTGCAGTGTGACCATTTAACAGCCAGACACTTCTGCACAAAGTGCATCACGAGATGTTGTCATGACATAATTTGTTCCCAGCTATTTACATGCTGTTAGACAACCATCCTCAACCTCTCTTAAGTTTTCATGCCACATATCTTTCCAGTGAGAGCCAGAAAGCTTAAGAAGCTCTGTACTTAGAAATTAATGTGGTATTCTGCATGCATTCCTCCCAATGTGAGGAATATGCCATTTCTTTGCAGCTTTTCCAAGCACAAGAAACAGACAGGATTGACTAAAGTAGATAGTGCACCAGTAAGCCTATTGCACTGTGTAATAAAAAATGATGAGCACAGAATGAATATTATGGTGAAGAAACACTGACGGAAACCAGCTAACTGGAGGGAAGAGAGGAAGCTTAAAGAGTAAGATCCTTCTCTCTAATTGGAGAGAGATGGATTTGATGGGTGGACTGTTCAGTGGATAAGGAACTGGCTGGATGGTCACATCCAGAGGGTGGTAGTCAATGGCTCAATGTCCAGATGAAGAGGGGTAACAAGTGGTGTCCCTCAGGGATCTGTACTGGGACTGGTGCTGTTCAACATCTTCATCAATGACATAGACAGTGGGATCAAGTGCACCCGCAGCAAGTTTGATGATGACACTAAGCTGAGTGGTGCAGTCGATATGCCAGAGGGTCGGGATGCCATCCAGAGCGACCTGGACAAGCTAGAGAGGTGGGCCCGAGCAAATCTTATGAAGTTGAACAAGGCCAAGTGCAAGGTCCTACACATGGATCGGGACAATCCTCGTTATCAATACAGGCTGGGGGATGATGTGATAGAGAGCAGCTCTGCAGAAAAGGACTTGGGGGTACACATGGATGAAAAGCTGGACATGAGCCAACAATGCGCACTTGCAGCCCAGAAGGCCAATTGCATCCTGGGCTGCATCAAAAGAACCATGGCCAGCAGATCCAGAGAGGTGATTCTCCTCCTCTACTCTGCTCTCGTGAGACCCCACCTGGACTACTGTGTGCAGCTCTGGAGCCCTCAGCAAAAGAAGGACATGGACCTGTTGGAGCAGGTCCAGAGGAGGGCCACGAAGATGATTAGAGGGCTGGAGCACCTCTGCTATGAAGACAGGCTGAGAGAGTTGGGGTTGTTCAGCCTGGAGAAGAGAAGGCTCCAGAGAGACCTTATAGTGGCCTTCCAGTACCTGAAGTGGGCCTATAAGAAAGCCAGGCAGGGGCGGTTTGCAAGGGCATGTAGCGATAGGACGAGGGGCAATGGTTTTTAACTAGAGCTGGGTAGGTTTAGATTAGACATTAGGAAGAAGTTCTTTACAATGAGGGTGGTGAAACACTGGCACAGGTTGCCCAGAGAGGTGGTAGAGGCCCCATCCCTGCAGACATTCAAGGCCAGGCTTGATGAGGCTCTAAGCAACCTGATCTAGTTGAAGATGTCCCTGCTTACTGCAGGGGGGTTGGACTAGATGACCTTTAAAGGTCCCTTCCAACCCAACACATTTTATGATTCTAATTACAGGTAGTTTAGGAGTGTGTTAAATGCAAAGCTGAACTCCATGTCTTAAGCACAGGCAACCACAGAAGCTAATTGATATAGATGCAGATGATTACAACATAGCATCCACAATTAACCTTTAAAGACAGGGTCCCGATAGTAAATGGGGGAGGAAATGCTGGAAAAGATGTGTATGAGCCTGAATCAGCCCAAGGAACTTGAGAACGCTTTTGCAGGAACACTGTAAAATGTAAGAAATGCACTAACAGAAAGGTGACCATTTACTGAAAAGCCAAGATTCACTCTCTTGCCTACTTTTTACATCTTGAATCCCTCCAGGGTATTCTAGAAGCAACAAAACTGCTGGGTGTTTTATATTACTTCTCTTCCACTTGATCAGCCACAGCTGTGTTGTCTTCCTTTGGTCCCTTGATAGCGGCTTGTTGGCAAATGCATGTACTATAGGATGGGTGTTCCCAGCCAGGTTCTTAAACTTGCAGCCTTCTACTTTAGTAGCTAATTTACAGCCTGGTGCCTACAAATCAAGACCTTTCAATTGTGACTCTTTAATCTGCTAACACGATTTACGGCAGTTACAGCTTAGACTCCATTTGAGCCGCATCAGTCTGTATCAGCTGTACCTCAGCTAGCTGAGTTTCTTTCTAAACTCTAACAAAACCCTACAAAGAGTGAATTCATTCCTGTTTAGGGATCCTCCGACAGCCCAGAAGGACCACTAAGCCAAGCTGCATGGGCGTAGTTTCTTTGCCTTTATTGATATGCACATCATTGCAGTGTTACTTTATTAGTTCAGAATTTTGAAGTTCCTTTAACCTTTGCTGCGATACATACGTTTGTGTTTAAAGCAATCTTTTCACAGCAGATCCAACAGTCTTCCCAGATCCTTTCAAACCCTTGTAAAAGAAGAAGTCACCAGTACCTCCTTGCACATTGTGCTCCATATGGAGAATAAACAAGCTTCATGACATAATTTGCTGGTCAACAAATCAAAGGGCTTGGTGAACTGAGAGAAATTTATCTCCACAGTACGGTTCCCTCACTTTTCAACAGCACATCATGTCTCAGAGTCAGCAGTTGAAGCCTCCTTGCTATTACACAAGGAAGGACACTATCTGAGTGCACTAACTGAGATGCAGTTCCTTCAGAATGGATAAAATAAAGTGCTAAGAAGAACATGGGCCAAGAGGTGGAATGACAGACGTCACCTTTGTGAACATTTTCCCTGATTTGCAGATGCTCCAGTGATGAAGCCTTACAGGAACCCCTTAAAATGAGCTCCTGGTCTGTGTGCAGAAGTAACCTAGAAACCAGGGTGGCTCCCCAGGCTCTGACCATCTCTTGCAAAAAGCTCCTTCAGGGCCCTGCATTGGCCCTGCTGAGGGTGAGGGTTGGAGGTGCTGGGCCTGAGCAGTACCGCACTGAGTAATGCCAGTCCATGATGATGGGGACTGTGGTGGGGACACCTTCTTCATTCAATAAAGTGTTACAAATCACCAGCATAAAAAAAAAGAAAAACCTGCAGGAGAAAATAGCCGCCTGTGTTTCTCTAAAGAGCTGGTTCCCCTGACCTCTGGCATGATCCCGTCCTCTTCTGATTGACTCATAACCAGTTATGCTTCATCCAAGCCACAGCTGCGTCAAAGCACAGTGAGAGCCAATCAGCCTTACCAACTTCGTCTGTGTTTCATGACAGTTTAATCACTGAAGACTGTCTCTGTGTTGAAATATTTCCCCTTGGGGTTTTGTATAGCAGGATTATATCAAGGCAAACGGAATCAAAAAGTGAAAAAGGCACTCGCCCTTATCCAAATCCTTTGGAGTCGATACAAAAACACCTCTCCTGTTGTCTCTGAAGTGTGCATGCATACCTGCCATGAGCCTTCCACTTTGTACAGTCATAGTGGCTCACTATTCAGCTGAAACAGCTACATTTTACATTTTTCTTGTCATTGATGTCAGTGATGACGTAAGTTAGAGGATGCAGCCTAGAAACATAGTCAGTCTCACCATCCACGCCAGCTGAAATGAAGAAAAGGTACCAAACAGCGTGAACTGATGGCAAATATATTATTCCCTGGGCCAGATTCGCTCTGGTGGCAATCAGGAATTAGTACCGAAGTATTCAGAGTTGGACTGATCTGTAACTAGGCCAAGTGAGAACAGGGTCAGAGGAATAATTTCTATTCTGCCAGTGCCTGTTTCAGGTTATAATTCTGAGTGCACAGTGTCATATTTTCCTCTGCATCATATTTTTATAGCATCTGATAGTATATGGCTGATGTGACTCAAATTGCTGTGTTGAGATTCACCAAAAAAAAGCAAAATGGAGAGATAATAGAATCGAGTACCGAGCACTGCTAACGTGGGACCTGAGTGCTCTCACCCTTCACTGGAACAACCATCCAGAGATGCTTGTTCACCCTTTTTGTTAAAAATATCTAATCAAACCAATATTATTAACGTGTACGAAAGAAAATTATCCAGTACACAAGTAACTCTGCTGTAAGGAAAACACCTTTTTCAATGATGTTACAAAAATTATAGGCCATTGCACCCAGCAAAGTTATTTTAGCAGAGCTATGTTGTTAGCACTGGAACTAAGCCATGTTTTCATAGTCAAATGATAGGCCTTTTCTAAGGTCGTGCCCACCCAGTACAAAGCCCACTAAGTGCTTCATTGAAAAGACTAAATGGAATTCACACTTCTCAGGCAATCGTTTTATTATGATCAGTATGAGTATTCACAATGTAATTTTTAAAATCTTGGAAATAAAGCAGGCCAGTATCTAAGAGCAATCATATTACGTGTCATGTTGAAAAGCTTGTGATTTCTGGCTTTCACTTCCAATGTATAACATACCATACAATGAAATTAACATTTGTTACCTTACTCTGGCCTTTCAATCACATGCTTCTGGCTTACAGTTTTGCAGAAAAAAAAAATCCACTTAAAAATAATAGAAATCAAGGTTTCACTTTTTCATACTGAGACCTACCAACGCTCATGTAACATTATGCGCTATGTAAGTGGTATGGAGCCTTTAAAGAAGGGACAGCAAAATGTCAGAGCATGAACTTAGGATCCTTCAGAATTCACTGGGTGTTTGGCTTTTAGCACCTGGTTTAGGTAAATCTAGACCAAAACATGGTGCATAGATTCACGAAACCAGACTTTCATTATCCACGACCATGAATCCTGTTAGTCTATTAACCTGATTAATAGATAACCCGCAAAGATGTTAGGTGGTGGCCTCAGCCTCTAGCTAGCATCAGGGTCTCTCTGCAGGAGAAGACTTTCATGCCAGTGCAATGAACAGCCCCACTGACATCCTCCATGAGTTTGTCTAAACCTCTTCTGAGTCATGAATACCTCAGACCTCTGGGAGATCCTGGGCAATGCATTCCTGTCAGCAGGCTGGCATGGTCTTGCAGGGTTGTCTAGCTTGATTCAGTAAGACTTTTGTCACCCTCATGGACGGCATTCTCGTAAGCAACCTATGGAGAAATACCAGAGGGTAGGTGCATAACTGACTGGGCACTATACCCAGGGAAGAGTTTAGTGTTTCATCACTAAAATCAAAAGATAGCTCAAATACAAAACCCCCTCCTGCCAGATTGTGTCTTAAACACACTGCTTCTTTTTCCCCTTTAGTGAGATGGGTGATGAAATAGAAAGTATGTTCACTACAGCTATAGGTAATATGATACTGCAGAGATTGCTAGCAGATTGAGGGACAAGCTTGAATTCAAACTGATGTGGACAAGCTAAAGAAGAAATAGGCTTAAAAAAGGGGGGAAATTTAGTAGAGACATGTGCAAAGTGCTAAATGGAGAAAAACTGGTCAGCGAGCAGTTCTTCAGAAAAGGAGACAAGCATTATAAGATCACAGGCTGAGTGAGTTAACCCCGTCATGCTACTGCAGAGAAGTCAGACTTTGTGTTGGGTGTTTGGAGCATGCTTCTATACAGGAGCACAGTTTGCTTGGCATCTGCAGTCATCCTTCTGCTCCACAAAGCACTAGTCGAGCCCCAGCTGCAAGGATGCACTTAGGTTTGGATACTGTGTATCAAGGAAAGCAAGGACATCTCAGAGACATCCTAGAGGCACATGATCCAAGGTGTCCTTCATGGAGGGTCTGAAGAAAAATCAAAAGAGTTAGGTTAGGGACTCCGAAGGAAAGCCATCTTCAAGCAAGTAAGAGGCCATTGCCCAGAAGAGAAACATCTGACCTTTGTTTCTACAGTTTCAAGAAGCAGCAACATACTTTAATTGTACCCAGAAAGACTCAGGCTAAGTACTTTAGGAAAAACCTTCCTAGCACTACAGATAGTGAAGCACTGATGTTCACTGGCTGTCAAAGCAGTGAAGCACCCACTATTATAAATCTTGTGAACGAATTGGACAAACACCTCTCAAAAACAGCATGGATAAGGTGAGTTGGCCTTCCAAGTCCCTTCCAGCCTTTCCCTTTGATTAGCTTGGATGTGCATCACGTCCATGGGAACTTACTTGATTAAGAGTTTTTGTAGGACAGTTTCTCAGGCTACCCGGAGAAAGCAGCTCCAACAAATAGGCAGCAGGATTATTCCCAATATGTCTGACAGGGATGAAAAGCACCTCTGAGGAACAGGAGTCTTCCTGTTCAGATAGGCTTCTGGTTTGGTTCATTCTTCAGGCTTAGCCTACCACTTTTAAAAGGCTTTTGTGCTATCACAAATGAGAAAAAAAAACCTTTGCATTCCCTTTTTTTTGGAACAATTCATCCATCCTGGTACCACAGTCCACAGGCTCAAATTGCGTTGCACACATCAGTGCCATCTGCAGATGAAAATGTTTATCATAGAATGACTCAAAACTGTGTAGTAACAATTGTGCTTGTTTACACCAGTGCATGCCAGGGAAAGCGGGAGGCATAAATTGTAGTGCCTCCATTATTATTTAAACAAAACTCAGTTTTGATGGCTGGTAGGTATAGAATTTACACAGATAAATGGTCACTAAGAGATGAAAACCTAGGTCCATAGTCCCTGGCACTGTGCATTAAGTGACAATAGTACATTAAGTCTGACCCAGAAGGGGAAAGGTGGGGTCTGCCTTCTCAATAGGGCTTACAATTTTAAAAGAATCTCTTAATCTAAAAAGGATCTTTCCAGCTCGATATGCCATTTTTCATTCTTATGCACACACAGATCAAGGGAAGGCCATGAGTCCATGGCTCATAAAGCAGTTTTAAAAAACTTCTTAATCTCCTTTGCTTTGGGAAGTGCTAAGATCTGGTCTCCTTTATTTTGCCTTCTTTTATTTATTTATGAACCCAAAGCCTGGGTTCTTTAGAAAAAGGGGGAAATTTCTTTGAAGTTAATTTTAGATGTAGAAGCAAACCCTGACCGCAAAAATGCTTTCAAAGGGTCACAGCACTGTCTGGAGATTGAGCTGTCCTGACATTTCCTAATATTGGGGATAAGGCAAATTCCTTTCGCCTTGATATGAGATATGGAACTTACTCAGGTTTTATGGGTTAAAAATTGTATCCTACAAAATTAAACCTTGGGAAGACATTTTCCTTTTCTGTTCTCAGCGTTTCTACACTCAAGTCCTCCAAGAGGGACTCTAAACTTCTATTCACCATGAGTACAACTTTGCAGTTGTGGGGTTACAGTATAGACATCACAGAGGTGGTTTTATCACTAAATCCTGTAACCTTCTCCCAGGTTACTGGGAGTTACCTGACTGTCGGACCCATTGCAGCCTGGGCTGTGTTCTCCCACTAACCTTTCCCTCCTGTTGTGGTCTCCTTGCAGCCGTCACCGCCAGGAACATTTCAGTTGTGCTGGAGGAGCAACAGTGTCTCTGCCCTGGCGCTGCTAAGTAGAGAGCTGGATGATCTAAAAGCATTGCTTTAAAAAGCAAGGTTAACCACACACCCTTGTTCCCCCACGGTTCCCTTCTCTCTGCCAGCCAGCAGCCCCTCCCTGGGTGCACCCTGCTCACCCACAGCCATACCATGACATCTCCTCCATGGGCATGGCCCAGAATATTTTTATAGAAGCCTTTTAGATTCCCTGGTCAGGCTTCCACAAGGTTAATAGCATAGTTGGCTCAGACCATTGGAGACAGGGAAGCTCTTGACAGATGTTCCCAATGAGAAGAGTCTCCTATATGGATGGACCTTCCTCCTGGGACTGCCCAGGTGCTCTATGAGTGATGCAATCAAAAAAGCATCACCATTTAAATGCAACCAGCGGGCAAGAGTGGCCGGACCATGGCAAGGTGGGAGGACTGACACCTACTGCGGGGTGAGAAATGCCACATGGTGTGTCTGTGTCCATGCAGAGGAGGGCTGTGGTTTCTGAAGCTTCAGATGGGTACCCAAATGTGGTATGATTTACACTAAGAAAAACTGATATGTTGTGATTTGGTTGCCTTCGGCACGGAAACCCTTGTTATGGTGGTTCTGTATTTTCATTTGAAGGCATATTAAACCATTTTGTTTTAAAGATCTATCAGATAAATGGTAGAGCAAGCCTTTGAGCATGCTGGTAATGCATACTTTAGGTTGCTTTATCTCTGGGAATGGGCCAAAGTGGTTTCTGTCTGTGTGCATGTGCCTGTGTAATTAGCCCACAAATTCAGACGCAAATAAAACTAGCTAGGCAATGAATGTAAATAATCAGGGCCACGATACACATCACTCTCAAAATGTGATTCCTGTGCGTTGAGAAGACACGGGGACTGTAAAAAGTTAGAGAAACTTCAACTCCCAAGAGCTGTGGGAGAACGTAGTTACCAGTCTAAAAAAGGAAGTGAAACAGGAAAGCAGGATGTATTTCCATGCACAAGAAAGTGCCTCGGACAGTAAAACCAACGGCAGAGTGTAGCTAGCAATGGAGAAGGGAGGCCATGATTTGCAGAGGTTTCTGGTTTGCTGCCCTGGGGGACCTGGCAGGACGAGCGGCTGCTCCAACCCTCGCACCTCCTGTCCTGGGCTCACCAGCCAAGAGATCAGCAAAAGCCAAGCTCAGGTCACTTGCTGCTAGAGAAGATTTTTATATCTCACCTGCCTGGACCACACAGGTGAGAGTCTGGGGCCACAGTCAGGCATTTGGCCTCCCCTCCCAGATGCTTTGAGGACAACTTCACCTCATGGGCCAGGCTTCAGGGCTCTCACCTCGGGTAGTGCCTGCAACACGTGAACATACCTTCCTGCAGCCGGCCAGCCCTGTGCATGCAGACCAGCCTCCAGGGACCTCCACCCAACATTTTTTTTCCTTCCTTGTAATGTGGCACGGTCGTGGCCGCAGGTGGCTCTGCAGTGACAGGGGGACACATTGTAAACCAGTCTTCAACCTTCCTGCCCTTGTGTCACCTAACATGAGTCAGGACATGCTGTGGTGGTGCAGATTCCCACTGCCCGTGGTAGCCTTGTTACTACCACTGGAGTTGTACCAGCATTAGTAATGATGTAAAAATTCAAGGGGGAAGCCTAGAAGGCAATCTTCCGAGATGCTTTCTACATATGCTTTCCCAGAATGAGACAGTGGTTTCACAATATCCAATGGTCTGTTTCACATCTGCCCCGATACTGAGGTCAGAGGAGTTGTAGGAAGTCACTGCTGGCACACCCGGGCAAAGTCACATGCTGCCGGCAGATGCGAGGGAATGGAAACACACGGAAATATGCTACTGTCAGAGAGACCTACGGCTGTAATATTTATTAGCACCATTTGTGAAGCAGACAACATCCACCGCAAGATGCAAAATAGAACAGAAATGTGTGGAAACTGTAAATCTTTTTGAGGACAATTGGTGTAAGCCCTTGTTAAGTTTTATCTCTAGGAAGGACAAACATGACAGAAATTTCAAACACCTTTTTTTACTGTCCCCAGCCTTCTCTCTTCTCCAAAGAGCAGGCTGGAGCCCACCAGAGAAAGGACAACCTGTAGCTTCCCCAGCTGCTTCTCGCTCTATTTTCATCCCCTTCACCTTGTTTTGCACCAGGAGGTGCTTCTTCTTTTTGGATACCAACAGGAAAGGCACACACACTTTCAAGACAGATAACTATTTATTAATACAGTCACAGGTAAGGTCACAGGGAGTTACAGAACCCGATGTCCCATCTGACAACAGCGAGCCCCTGATAGTGGGATGGGCTGTGGTGGGGACACAGCTCCATGTTCCCGTGCACTTCAACAGCACCTAGCTTACAGTATAGATGCACCCATCTCTCACAGGAAGAGAAGGTGAGTCCTTGACCAGCAAGGTGAATCCCTGACCAAACTGGTTTTCCACATATCCCTTGTTTCCATAGAAGACTGTTTCCTGGCAACAGGAATGCCAGAGAAGTCACGATGTGGCCACCCTGTCCTGCTGGCTGGAGAAAGTCCCAAGTGCAGAGAAGCTGACATAGTCTGAGTCAAACCTCTCCATCATCTCCTTCCGTGATGTGAGCCACAGCCCCTTGTCACACTGGGTAGCAGGGGACACATTGAGCCCAGCAGATCCTGTGGGAGGATGGGGCTGTGCGTTGCCCATGGGCTATTCAAGGGACGCTTCAGCCCTAGAGAGTGCAATGGGAATGGTACTGAAATTCTTTCGCATCCTTTGTCTGTAATAATCTGCCTGCATACCATTTTCCTGTAGGAGAAGAATAAATTGATGGGAGCAGTCTAAAACAAGCCAGAATTTTGACACACGATCAGTTCTGAGCTTTGAAACACGATCATTTTAATCAATAGTTCTCAACTGCAATGACATTGGGCCAGTGCTGTGGTTCTTGAGGTTTACATTGAGCTGTAGTTTTGCTTGGAAACATGACTCATAGCAAAATGGACATCTAATAATTCTTGAAAGGGAGAAAATTACTTGGTTTTTCCCTGTAATGAACACCTCCAAGCTGCAGCACTGAAGGGGAAAGCAGGTTAGAAAAAAGAAATTAGCTCTGCCGAGTGTCTCCCTCCCTCCTTTTGCCTCTCCTCTCTCCAACATTCACGCTCCCCAAAGAATGTGCAAGAGCATTCTGCAGCACTTTACCACAGTCACCTGGTTCAGGAAGGTGATATATTTTGAAGCAGCCACTGTGCTTGAAGCAAAGGTTTTCAGCTGGAAGAACAAGAGAGTGAAGGGGGTGCAGCAAGGACTCTCTATCCCTGTATGCTAACGTATGTGTGTGCATATAAGAGAAAGTAAGTGATGTAGAGACGATGCTACTGGAGCACAGGAAACATTTTGCAGCATCTGCAATTGTTTGGTACTGACTGGAGATGCAGACAGAGTTCATCTCCATTTGCAGAAATCTTTTCACCTGTAAGATTACTGATCCTTGTTTTTATGCACGGCCATAGGACCTGTGTACTCTGTCTGGTTCAGAAGGGCATCTGGTCACACGCCAGAGTCATTCATAGCATCACATATATGCAAGCCCCAGCCTACAGCCTGTGCCACAATGCCATTCCATATTACCTGTCACCGCGCCTCCTTCCCACCGCTCAGCTATGCACACCTTAATTTACAAAGCATGATGAGGGATGTGGATTTGTATCCTGAGATAAGCGTGTTGAAGGTTTCCATGTGTACTTACCACTTAACATCCAATCCACTAATTCAGGGTATCAGGTAAGTTGATTCCCAATATGACCAGCACCGCCAGGCTACGCTGGGGTAATACTTCTGAGCACCTGTTTGCAGAGCCTTGCGTGTTCTGGACCCCAGGCAGGGCAGGGCAACGCGAGCCATTGACTCCACTGCTGCACACGTGATGCTGAGTCATCGGCACACGTGCCGATGGATGGATAGTGCACCCCCGTCTGCCTGGCAGTGGGGTGCAGGAGCTGCTGGCTGGGGAGGATCTCTTAGGAGAGGGTACCTGCATCTGTCCCCATGGGCTCATTCCTCAACACATCACTGACTGCCAGTACAAAAGTAGCTTGCCATCTTTTCCCACTATCAACTGTCCTGCTAACATGCAATTTAGTAGTGCGTACTAAGCCAACGTTTCATTGTGGCTAATTTATGGATACACATGTTTTATTTTAGGTTCTGAGGTTATTAGTGACGTTACCAGCTTCGCTGACTATAGATTATTCAACCAGCTTTAGAGATGGTGGCGTCTGAACAATTGTTATTTGATCATTTTAAATGCTAGATATAATCAAGTCTTAATATCATTATGATGTTAGAGATACGTTATTGTTCAGTGCATTATAATTTAAGTAACAACAAGATTTCACCTACCCATCTTCTGAATACTTTTGAAATAGAAATATTGACAGAAAGCTGTTCTCAAATGCTGCAAATTCACCCAAAGTATCTGTGTACAGTTTACACTTAATTTCACAGTCAACTGCAAGTTGACTCCAAATCAATGATCTGATTCTTTTTCTACGTGTGTTTGCAGAAGCCATATGATCTAGTAGCTAAAGGAGATAAGGATGCACTAATAACATTTTATGAGTCCCCGGTGAGAATTTATCTCAGATGCTGCGTACAACTTTGATGTTCCCCTTTCGTGAAGGAGTTTGAGACGGTGCCCATAACCCAGCAGAGTCAGATACCGTGGCCCTGGAAGTACCTTTCCAGTCCTGTTGTCCTGTGTGCCAACTGGCATATGAGAATGCGCTGAATTAATTTATCTTTTGTGACTATTCAAATAATTCCAAAAGCACAACCTCACTTTAAAGCATACAGAAGCCCAGACTGAGTGGCAACTATAGGATATCTCATTTGGGTTAAAATTACTGATCAGGATGCAGGCAAGGACACAGCTGGGTTTCTGGAGTCTGACACGCTGGCATTTGAAACCGCGCTGCTGGTGTCTCAATGGGGTGATTTCTCAGCTCTACTGAATCGCAGGGAGTTTTACCACTAGTTCAGTGGTGCAAGATTATCACTTCTAGAATTATCCATATCCACAATGACATCGCTGAGATCAGAATCTGGCCCTTGTTCTCTTTCTTGGTGAACTATCAGAGTTAGAAGCAGAATCTGAAATTCTTCTAAAAGCTTGTCAAACTCCCATCTCCAGGCCCTTGTCTTCAGAATTGCCCGCTGCTGTCTTGAGCACCCCACCTCTCCCAATGAGGATTTGAGCTCCTAGCCCTTCACTTCCAAGCCCGCTGCCCCAGATCTTCCCCTGAAAGGGCTACTCCCATCCAGGATGGGGCAAGTTGCCTTCTGCTGGCTGGTCCATGGTAACCCTCCACCCCTGCACATCAAAGGCATCTGTTCCCCTCAGCGTGCCAAGAGAGGCAGCAGGTTTTGCAAAGCAGCTAATAAGAAGCAGCTTTCCAGGAGGGATGCGAGGCACAGGAGACACGAGCTCCCAAGGACCCCAGAAGCACAGGATCCAAAATAACCACCTGAAGTTGCTTGTGCCTGTGACTGGCCTTGCTTGCTTTTCTCTTTTGAGGGCTTGGAGGGGATGTTTGTAGCATATAACCTTAAGCATCTCACACATTGCCTATGGCAGAGTACCAGCTATCTTGGCCATATAGGCAGTGGCTCCTCCACTGCACCTGCGGTTGGCTACCGCGGCCAGCCATCCTCCAGGGAGCCTTCCCTCCCTGGTGACTGTGCAGGAGAACCTGCCTGCCTTGCTTCATCACCTGCGCCGCGTGCCTCAGGTTGCCTTCTGCACGTACCCACGCACACACGCACATCTCTTCTCCCCTTTCACCTCCTCCCCTCGCGTCCAAATGCATCCATGAGTCACTATGGGAAGTGCAACTGATGATCTCAAAGCTACAGCACCAAACACGAAACATCACAAAGCAACCTCGCGTGAAAGCTGGGGACCCAGCTAGCTAAAGCCTAACTGGTCAGATATTCATATCTGGAGTTTTATCCATTTTCACGGTGTTTTCCAAGCAATAGTAGTTCTTTGCTTTGTGAGTTTGACAGACATTTAAATTTTGAAGTGGTACACGAAAATTTGCATTTGGGATGTCATGTGATATGTCTGCTTTAACAAAATGCAAATAACTCAATTGTGATTAGAGAGATGGAGAGGTTATTTGTAGTTTAAAGGTTGCTTTTAATCTACAGATGTATCTGGCATCGATTGGAATATCACGGAGTCACGGAATTTCAGAGTTGGAAGGGACCTCTAGAGATCATCTAGTCCAACTCCCCTGCTAAAGCAGGATTGCCTGGAGCACATCACTCAGGACTGCATCCAGGCGGGTCTTGAAAGTCTCCAGAGAAGGGGACTCCACACCCTCCCTGGGCAGCCTGTTCCAGTGCTCTGTCACCCTCACCGTGAAGAAGTTTTTCCTCATATTTGATCGGAACTTCCTATGTTCCAGCTTGTGCCTGTTACCCCTTGTCCTGTTACTGGGAACCACTGAAATAGAGAAGCATAAAATGATCACAGAGCAGCAGCATGAACTATTGTTATTGGTGCTGTTTGTGCACCATTAAAAGGGACAGAGAAACTCAGTCATTAAGGAAAAATTAAATTGTTGTAAATACCAACAATATTTCAGTGTCCACGTATGGATGCATCTAGATGTATTTAAATTGGCAGTGGCAGATCCTCCATTTGCAAGGAATAGTCACACTGGGCCTCACACATCAGTGAATTTTGTGTGAAGTTTATGGAAGAAACCAGATCCATCTTACACCACTGAAAATGTACCGTAAGTCTCCCTGTACTCTGGCTTCACATCTCTGTGGTCAGGATTTGCTTTGACCCTTTCTGAGGCAGGAAAAGCATTTCTTTCCATTTGTATACATTTTAAAGTAATGCTAGAAATTATTTTTAATAATACAAATGCTACCCTGTATGGGAGCAGAGCTCTCATGGTGCAGTTGAGGGCAGTAAATCCTATTTTCTACTGAGATGAACAGGTTCTGCAGGCTGAACGTGCCTGAAGGCAGCTGTACTCTACACACCCAATTTTTTACAAAACACAGCAAGACAGGTTCATGTCTGGTGTAATCCCTTTGCCTTCAGAACATTTCCATCTTGGCAAACTGTCCTTAGAAGAAAGCAGTATGCTGCAGTTTTCCACTCGCAGGCCAGTTTTTCTTCTGTTTCCCCTTGACCACACCAGCTTCCTGGGCTTGGCCATTTTCTTCAGATGGGCAGGACACTCTACGAGGTCAACTTTGAGCAGCCCAAGCAAGAAAAATGACACAAATCTTCCTTCTGCAGAGAACTGGTACGAAAATCAGAGATGGGCAGGACATCATGGTACAAACCTCATTAACAGGCCCTGTATGGAAGTGGTTTTGGCTGGAATCTCACCAAACAGCCCTTTTCCTTGCGGCTTGGAGCTCCCACGCCTTTCCACTCGCGCAGGCGATCTCTCGTGCATTGCAGGGTGGTGTGAGCCAGACCTGGAGCCTCACACTGCTTTCATGTGGCGACCTCAGGCTTGGATTCAGTTTGGGGACTTGGAGCATTAGTTAAGAGTTCATCCACATGAAAACATGGCCGAGTTCACCACCGCATCCCCGTGTCACGGCAGCCCTCGTTCACAGCTGTGTGTCCACCTCTCTCCTGCTACACCCATACAAACCGTGCCTCGCCACAGGAAACAAGCTGATCCAGTTAAAATTCCCCTCTCTCCCTGTCAACAGGCAGAAATGAAGACAGAAACTGCTGCCTCTGTGTTGCTCAATGCGCCGGGCGTTTGAAAGGGCTTTTAGGTGAACGTGGAGCCAAAGTGTCTGTCTCCACCCACTCTCCTTTTGCCAAAGAGGCAAGAGGGGAAAAAAAAAATTATACATATATATAGCCCCTATCGTTGTTCTCTGATTTCAGTGGGTTGCTGGATGTGTGTGCGTGCGTCTAGCAAAGTTTCTGCTATAAAACACCTCCCTGTTTTGGAGGGGAAGAGGTTCTTTTCTGTGTGCACAATTGACTCAGAGACTTGTTTGTCCTGCAGGAAGAGATGCAGGATTAACTTTAAATACTTTGGTATTCAGCAATGAAAAAGCTCACGCTGACATGGGGATTTGAGGAGGCTCAGTGCGTCCTTTTTTCTCGCTTTTTATGCACCTAGAAGCTGGGCGTGATTGACAGATTGCAACTTCAGTCCTGGAAATAGTCTCTTGAGGCTTAATCCAAAGAGCAACCGAGGCATCGTGAAACCTGGTCCTGCTCTACTGAAAAATCAAGCAGCCGGCTACAAGTGTGAAATTCACGGTGCCGAGTTAGACTCTGGTGATCAAATTCACAGCTGTGGAAAGCTTTCATGCAGTCAGCTGGAGCTACTGAAGGCAGAAGCATGCATAAAGCAGTGTCCTTCTCCCAGGCAGCCAGAAGGTGCATCTCCCAGGTGGCAGCTCACCCTCCTGTGTTGGTGCCTGATTCAGGAATGAGACAGAGTGACTTGGCCGGTGCACACATGTCTCTTTTGGATGACAAGGAAGGAGGAGGAAATGTTGATAGCACCAGCCTAGCACTCATTCAGGAAGAGAACAACCTAGACACCGGAGCTTGTTCAACCAGAGAAGATTCAGATTCACAGTTCCAACATGGCGTAAGCTCTCCAGGCCATCTAAAGCATCTCAGGGGGAGTATGACCTGAACGCTAATTAAGCTCCATAATAGGCTGCATAGTGTGTTAACTTGGATGTTATCCCTAACCTCCAGTTTGTAACCCTGAAGTACTTAGGCATGCTTTCTGCCCACATTTCAGAAATTACATATCAAAGCTGTGGTTCTTAGACTGCCCAGCACCAAAGCAAATCTCTTCAGGAGGGATGATGAGAGATGGCGTTGTAATGGGCCAAAGGACACAATGGCATAGGGTGCATTTCTTTCACTAAAGAAGTTGACAAAAACATTTTCCTGTAGATTTTCTTCACATCGGCATTCCTGGTAGAAAAAAGTTACAATAACTACAGGTAAGGTATTTCCTCTCGGAACCAGAGAAAGAAACAAATCCAAAAAGCAGCTGTTGCCTGCTGCTATCTAAGATGAGTGTGGTTGCTACAGAATTTCTTCTCTAAATCTTCCAGAAGGACATCCACACCTCCACACACGCATGGCATGAAACACCCCTGAGAAAGCATTGCCTCTGTAGAGGAGCAGGTGTAGATATGATTCTCTCTTTGAGAGTCTCAGAAGAAAAATACTATATACCGATCAGACAACTGTGATTTTTGCTACTTATTTCCCTTTTTTTTTTTAATTTCAGTAATTCTCTCAGCTTGGCTCTCAAAGTGAACAGGTATCTAACACTCCATGCTTAGGAAGTGCCTTTCTGTTCTTCAAGACACTGGAGGAAAATAATGTTCCTCCAACTGCCAAAGTCGTGGAAAATACAGGACTGACCCTATCTCAAAATGAGTTTCATTTCAAAGAAAGTAATCAGCGTAACGCCAAAAAAGAGGGAATCCTCAAATATTTTTGTAAATTACTTACATTAGACGTAGTTAAGAGATTAATGGCATAATTATCTACAAGAAGGCGGGTATGCTGCAGCATCTTACATTTATTGAGTAGACTGGGGTTTGTATCCTTCAGTAAACTCCCCACAGCTGAGGTAGGAGAAGGACAGAGAGTTACAAGTCTGTGGCTGAACTGCTGTCCTACCAAGGTCCAGTGACATTAGCAGATCTTTAAGGGCAACAGGAAACCAAACTGACTTTATTAAACTTCAGCGATGCCAGCTGATGGTTCACCTGTTTAATTTAAGCATATGAAACACTTTCAATGAGCTAACATTGACAGAAAACTCTTGTGGTTTTTTAAACTCTGGTTTGAATTGCATCATTCCCATGGAGTCCATGTAATGTTAATAGCTCGTGTTGCAGGATGGCCCATCCTGAATTTAAGCGTAGTGATATTTAGAAGTTTGTCCTGCTGAGGGCTGTCTTCCTCCTGAGGAAAGCTGTGCATTCACCTTCAAAATATAAATGTTATTCGGAAAGTGAAGGAATGGCATCTGATTTAATAAATCGTGGACTAATTGAAGTGGGCAATATTTTTTCATCAGGACTCTGCTGAATGGAAAATGCAGATTTGTCAACACTGAAACTTTCCAGGAATGTCCCATGTCACCAAATTATTTTCACACACAAAACTGAGAAGAAATTCCCTGAAAATTAAAATCTTTTGTTGTAACATTTTCAAAATTAAGGATTTGGTGTTTTTTTACAAAACAACTTTTTGCTTTGAGATGCCTTTCAACTTTCTTTGACATAAAATTGAAAACATTTTTTTAAATCTCAATTTCAAAATAAACCAGTTCCTTTGGGGATCAAACAGAATATTTCATTTAAGTGGTCAGAAAGGCTTTTTCTTCTTTGGAGCTGCTGATGAATCAGAAAAATTCTTTCTTTCCATGACTGATATATGCTGTGTTGAAGCTGCTTTGATATTTGATATTTATTACCTTAATCTTATTTGTGCCTTAGCATTAGTGCTCTAATGGCTCCATCCTTGCCTGATGTTGGAAGTTTAAATGCTGTGGGCCTGAGCAGTGCTGGGATGGAAGCCCATTTAGGGATCACAGATACTGTTGACATAAGCAAAGAAATTATGATGGGACTGCTGACCTGGTAGACAAAAAAAGAATAATCACCTTGGTCACTGACAGTCACAAAACATGGGCATAAATAGAGGGTATAATAACAGTGAATCTTAATTAGAAGACAATCTGAATGTAGGAGAAAAATCAACTCAAAAGAAATGGAGAGATCTTACAGCATTCATATTAACCTTGAATCTATTTAAAATTATATTTTAGAGCTGATGAACAAGTTGTTATATTTTCAATGACTAATAAAAGTAGTCTTGAGCCAGAACTGATCTGAATTTAGGTATTTGCTTTTAGCAAACAACATATGTTAGTGCTTTGAATACGCTGACTTGCGACTACAGGAAAGCTGCCCGTCGTCTGCATTTTATGAGTACATCTCTTTTTTAAATGCAAACACTAGGGAATGTTGGTCTTTGTGTGGCTGGTTTTGAATGCATTAAGAAAAACACTTTTTTTTGGAAAAGAAAAGGAACCTTTTGCCACCAGAAACCCAAAATTATCACATTAGGACCACCCTGGCTGGCTTCTCTGTGGAGTTCTAGCTTCAAGTCAGTAGTATGGATACAGAAAGTTATGTTTAAACTGAGAAGGCTATATGGGTTTGTACTGGAGATTTTGTTTCTCTGTTTGGCTTTAAAATAGTAGTCATTATCAAAGTAACTGAGTATCATACAGACTTTACTCTTATTGCTTAGGGAAGTATTATCTCCCATTTTCAGAAAGAAAACAGAGTTTGGCTCAAGGAGAGAGCAACATCCCAAAGTCCAAATGTTAGGAAGGGAACCAAAGTCTTTGGACCTCCAGTGTGCTGTGACAGCCACAAGCCTTTTCTTCCTGTCAAGGGCTGTTGCAGGCACCAGAGCTGGAACTCTGCCCTTTTCTCTTGATTTTTGTCTGTGGGCAGGACAAGGGTAGGGCAACCAACGAGTGTGTCCAGCCATGAAAATCCAACACAGTTCTAGGTTTGGATCCTGAAGCTGCCCTCACTAAGATTCACAGTTTGGATTCAAGCATTTATTTCAGGGTTATTTATACTTTCACAATGAAATCTGAACGCACCAGCTGAGCCTTTGAACTGTATTCTTTCTTCTTAGTGGTCTAGTAATCTTTCCATGGTAAATATGTTAGATACATTGATCACTGTTGCAGCGGGTTCAGCCAATTCCACATGGAAAATACCTTATGTTGAGATACTGAGGAGTGCAATGCCTAACTTCAGCAGGACACATTTTTGGAAATGGGCTTTAATTCTAGCTACAAGGACAGCATAAGCCTGTCTTTCAAGTTGTACAAATGGTGGAGTCAGGTCCTCAAGCCAGAGTTTCAAGGTCAGATATCTACATGCTAATTCAGGGAGCTGCATAAATGGTCTCAGAGCAAACATGCACAAGGGACACAGAGGATATGAAAGAAGAAGTTTCTTTAGTTTACTCCTACTTGTGTTTGATTTCACTACTCAGATGGCCATAGATAGCATCCTTCTCTCCATCTCCTTGTCAGGAGGTACGTTTATGCTCTGATGTTCTGCCCAAATGCTTTGGTTTGACATGGAGGGGGGACACCCACGAGAGGCTCAGCTCCCTCTGGAGAAAGGGATGTATTTCAGATGCATCTTCACCCCACATCTCCACACTGCTTCATCCAAGCATGGAAACATCCCACATGCTCTGTCTGTGCTTGAGCTTTTAGCACTGCTACAGGGTGCTCAGGTGTGTGCTTCAGAATGACTAAACACGTCAGGGAAGAAGAGTTGTTGGGTCATCTAGGCCACCTTCTGCCAACGTTTTCCCTGATGCATTGTCCCTGTAGCGTAGGCAGCTCTGGTCAGATGCTCTGGGCGAGCAAAGAAGATCAGACAAAAGATTCCTGATTTGGAAAGCTTGTCTAATTCCTCCCTATTGCTGTGAATACTGCCAGTTTCAAGTTATCTGGTAAATACTTTTGTCATTGTGACTAATGACCTGCCAGAAGAAAAGCAAAAAGACGTATAAAATGGAGCTGCATTCAGGGGTAGGTGGCCGTGCCCTGCCCCACCAATTTCCTCACAGGCAAACTACAATGGCTGTCCTTTGTGAAGAAGCTCTTTGAAACTTCACATTCAAATTTTGCCATTTTCCTTATGGTACTGTTTATACAGTGGTCATCTAGAAATGGTCTAAAGCTTTGCTTGTATCCAAAAAAATAACCCAGGCTTTATTTGAAAATGCATCTTTTGATCAAGAAGGCACCCAGTACCATTAGCAGAAAAGCAATTTATTTAGAAGATAGCTCTTTGAAAACAAAGTTCTGCTCCGAGTTTTTTCTGGGCAAAATCAGATCATACTAATAGGAGTCCATACACCCGGCATAGCTTTTCTATGTGGAGCCTTCAAAATTCTCTACAGAGGATGCAGCTCCTAGTCTCCTTTACAGAGCTAAACATTGACATGCAAAGGGACTCACCCAAGCTGAAAATGAACCCCAGCTCTTCTGCACGCCGGGTCACCCAGCAATCTGCCGTCCTCCTCTGCCTCACCTGCAGGAGGGAGGAAGGTAAAGAAATAGTCAAATCCAAACGTTAAGTTATGCTCATTCTGATCTCTGGACATTACGGCTCATTCATGTCCATGTGGAGTCACTGCTTATCTTCTGCAGGGCTGCGTGGCCCTTGATCCTTTTGGAACAGCCCGCTTGCACTGCAGCTTTGTTACTCTTTTTTTTTTTTTAATCTGTCTCTCTTTTCTTTTTCCTCAGTTTTTTCAGCATTAATTGAGCCCCTTTGGTTTGTCTCTGAGGAGGGGAAACTCAATGACTGATAATTACCTTGCATGCCATTTAATGAAATTGAAGGAGCACAGTAACATCCATAATCTAACTCTTCTAGCTTGTTAAAGCCTAGTTCTGTGTATTTCCAAGTGTTAATATTCAGACATAAATGGAAAAAGGTTAAAAGGATTCAGTGAATTTGTAACAAATGTGCCCTTTGTATATATGAATTTTGAGTCGTCTCTACTGGACATAGTGTATTGGTTAATCTTGCTATGAATACCAAAATTACCTCCTTGTTAGCAGGACTCATTGCTGTTATTACTGTAGCCCAGTGGAAAGGGCATTGACTTAGGTGTTGAGAGACTTAGTTTCTCACCACATCACTGCTACTGTCCTGCCATTTGTCCTAGGACAAATTCCTGCATCTGTTTACTTCTCTATTTCATTTCCCATCTCGTACATCCTTGTTCATCTAGAGATGAAGCTCTTTGGGACAGAGAACTCCTTATATACTCGGTATCAGGTACAAGGGAGCCTGATCTCAGTTGATGTCTTAATGAAGTAGCAACAAATGCCGACCAGTTAAATGTTAAATGAAAAGAAGTTCCATCCAAAATTAATGAACATACTCAAAACTGAGCATGGTCATACTGAGTAACTGAGCATTACGAAGTTTAAACCAGCTTTATCAACTACAGTTTCAGCAGTCTTAGGTTATCCTGCGCAGGACATGGCACGCTGCAGCAGCTTCCCCTACATTTTAAATACGGAGACCTTTAATAAATAAGCATTGAACAAAAGCTAGCAAAGCTGATCCCATGCCTTTTCAGTTTTACCTCCCTTCCCGTCATCCTGCTTTCGTCCTGTCGCTTTCCATGCACAGCAGATTTTTGCACTAAAAATGAAAATGCAAAGGGAGACGTTATCACGGGGGAAGACTGAGAGGTGATCAGAGGTTACCTGAGTGAAGGCATATGAGTTCTACAGCTGTATTGAGAGAGCAAGCGATCAACAAGAAAAGAAAAAAAAAAGTGGGGAGCGGAGGAGAAGAGAGGCAGCACTTTATTTATTAAGTGCCATCAATGTTTAAGGCATAAGGCAGAAATTCCTGAACGAAGCAATTCATAGTTTAAGTGTTAAATTGTACCTTTAAGTGGAAAAACCCCACATTGAGGCCAAGAAACCACTTACTGAGATTTCTCAGAACGTTTTCCAGCGACGCTGGGGTCTGCCTTCCTCCCACCACTCTGGTGGAAAAGGATGGTGTCTCCATAAATCACATCTCCCTCAGAGGCCGGTGTCACCCACACGGATATCCACTGCTCCCTCCATGACTGCTGCTCCACCACCAGAGCTGTGTCTCTGCAGTACTCCACTCTTGGGAAAGCGTCAACAGCAAGAGAAATGTGGCAGGGCAAGACACTGCCAATCCAGCAAAGGAGTGAAACCATAAAGCCATACTTCCCTCATGAAGAGGACAACAGCTGGTGCTAGCAGACAATGCGAGCGTAAGGACTATTAAGGAATCCCCATCATCCGTAGCTAAGCTGTCCTCTCTCCAGCTGGGTCTGTCATGTTCACGTACACCTGTTCATCAGAAGATACCCACTGTTTTCTGAAGTGTTGATGCTTCACCATTGTTACTTCTGGTTGATTTAGGTTTTTTGATGTAGCTGATGAAGTTTGGTCACTGCTGGCCGCACCTCAAGTATCTATGGCAAATGACAATATGCAACTGTCTTGGCTAATGCAGGGCACCTTTAGATCATTTGAACCCCTCGTGATCCCATCCCAGCATGCCTGGGTACCTAAGGGTTTCTCCAAAGTGCAGCAACTTATGTGGTGGGACAAAAGTGTAAGAAAGACCTTGTATTGCTGCCCTAAGGCCTGATCCACCTCATGCAGGTACGGCTTTACCACAGAGAACTTGCACATTGCAGGCATTGGTCCACTCTGTACTAATACCTGGAAATCTACAAAAACAGAAACAACGACGACAAATGGGTAACCCTCTCATAAAAGATGTGGGGTGGAAACATGACATGTAAAACCCTCTGAAGCATTCCTGATGTCATTGTAGAGCATGGAGCCCGTGTGAGGCACACAACCTTAGCCTCTCCCTCTCTCCCTCCTCAGCACCTTCGCATGCTCTTTGGTGTTTTGCCTGTGTTTGTAATGGAAAACTGACTTTTGTCATCATTTAAAAGCACTGTCACGTGTTGGAAACAGAGGGAGAAAAGAAAACCACGACCTCGTAAGCTGAGAAAGCTGCAGAAAGGTAGTGAGCCCTCCAGACGGAGCTCTTGGAAGCCTGTTCTACCACAGAAAGGAGATAAAATCTAGCTGAGGACAACTGTATTTGGCCTAATATGACCCCTACATTTAGAGTAAGACTCAGAAAGAAATATGCGGCCTTGCAAGCACTGAAAGGTATTAAAGCATCCACCCTAGAAAGGGCCATTAAGCCAAAAAGGCTGCTGATTGGAGGTGTTTGTTTTCTCTACCCATATTTTTCATACCAGGGAATGTAAGACTTTTTGTTGCCTTTTCAGAAAATACCAAGGTTATAATGCCTACCATGCCAGAGTATGAAACAAAAAGAAAATAAGAATCCGCTTCTGGTTTACAGCTGTTGTCCCAATAGTTGTATATGCACCAATAAAGTATCACAATGGTCCAGAGAAACTTATTTGCCAAGCCACAAGCACATCATGCTCCAGAAATAAACAAGGGCCAAGAGAAGGAAAGTCAGTCCTGTTGGAACTAGGTTAAAAAAGCCTCCTTAGCTTGGTTTGAAACCAAGTCAATCTTGATAGTCTTCCACCCCCAAACCATGACATTAAATATATATGCACTAGGTATTTTTATTTGCCTTCTACAAGCCCCAAAGGTTCAAATGTACAACCTTCTCCCTGCCATCACGAGGGCCTAGCACATTTCTTTTCAAACAAAAGCTGAGATTATCATGTAATTAAGTGGCTGTAGGCACCGAGCCTTAAAAAACACCCTTTAGAGGATCACTTTCAAACGATGAAAGACGGTAACACTGCAGTGAGGGAGGCGACAGAGAAAAGTGTGGCAAGAAGATCGGTGTGAAGGCTAAGGTGAGAGTGGCTGAGCAGGGCTGGTGACAGTCTCAGCTGACCCACAGCAAGCGGGGTCTGTCCCAGGAGCCCGGGGACGGGAGCGGCAAATACACAAACCTCCAGCCTTGGCGCTTGGCTGCGGCTCTGCTGCGCTTGATCTGCAATTCCTCCGGGAAATCCCACTGAGATTTTTGGCCGGGGCTTTGGAACAACTGGAGAGGAAACTTCATCGAGCCCTCTGCCTGTTTGGAGAGCACTTTATAAGTTTATGCTATGCTGACTGAACACTTCTGCAGTGGAAACACCAGCCGTTAGGCTTCTAGCTTATAGGCGACAGCGGTCCAGGTTTGCTGAAGGGCTGCCAGTAAAAGACAGTCCGGTGAGCCGGGGCGCAAGGCGGCTCTTCTTGGCACGAGCTTGCGCGGATCTCATTCTCTCACTCTGCAGCCGCGAGTTGCGGTAGTTCCCCGATGGGTAGATGGAATCTGTTGTTTTCTCTCAAGAGAGTTACTAATCTTTTCAGCTACATAAATACACTTCTATTATTGTCTGAGTAAATTGCCTTAGAAAACTGTTTCTTCAGGAAAGAAAAAAAAGCTGAAATTTCTTAAAAGGAAAATGTCAGTGTATTTTTCATAATTATTCCAGTACTTTTTTCTACAATTGTTTATGGTAAAATCTTGATAGTTAGGAACTAACATATAAACTGACATTAACATACCTGCTTAAGAATCTGAGTTTACTCAATCCTAAATAAAAAGTGAGACTTGTGCACCCCAATCTCCCTTGCTTCTCTGCAAATCTCACCTAGATTTCTTCCCAAATTATCACCTGCCTACATTCGTTTGTTGCTACAACATTTCTCTTGGATGGCGAAGAGCTCTGAAAAGAAACAGATTATACCACCCCACTGTCGGCATCGCACTTGAGTGCTCACATCCAGCCCTTCCCAGAAAGCTTCCAGTTCAGCAAGATATTTATCCAAATGCTTGATTCTGCAGGCAGCAGTCTGCACTCGCTCTGCCCCCTCTAGCATTAAGATGAGGGGTTTGCTCTGGAAGGTGAGGGCAGAAGCCAGAAGAGGGATCTGCTCTATTTTATACACAGCACTAGGTAAACACCTAAGGATATTACTGGAATTAATAACTCTTTCAATACTTAAAACTGGACAGCCTGTTGAACTATTTCCTTTGTAAAAAAGAAAAGGAACTATGCAACAGGCACTATCTAGATGCAATTCCCAAACAAATCTGCACTGTGATTTCACCAAGAGGTCTGTAAGTGGAAGGCAGACAAGTCCAGAGCAGATTTGTTGAGATGCCTATGGCTGTCTGCCGAACCTGCCTTTATGTATAATAAAATATTTGGTCAGAAAAGAACCCATGCCTAAGCAGAGTGCACTGGAGAAACTGTAGGCAAATCCATGTTATTAATTTTTGTATCTGGGCTTACACCTGAGGGGCATTTAAGGAATACGGCGAACAGATACAGTTTGGACCTATTCTCAACAGGTACACTTATTTGTTATCAGAAGACTAATAACATCCTAACAGCAATTTGCATGGAAAATTCCTACCTCTAGCTGCAGTTATTAAAATCATAATAGTGGAAGAGACTGTAATAATTTTTGAGTCTGATCCTGAAATTACCTGCCCAAACAGCAGTTTTACATACCAGATCCCATTTACATCTGCAGGGCCAGGAACTTGCACGCAATTCCTAAGGAGCTCATATATTTGCAAAATTGCAGCTGGATGTGAACGTTTCGACCAGTCTGTGGGCCTGCTTATGCTGCGGCCCTGAAGGTTTTGTCACAAGTCTTGGGACAGTTTGCCCCATCGAAATCCCAGCTCCTGGCAGAAACGGTCTGGCAGAGTATCAGCTTTCCTTTGTTTATTTTTTGAAGCCTCAAATCTTCTTGGTTATATAGCAAAGCTCAGCCATACGATCTTCTAGAGGCTAAAAGATCAGAAATCAGATAAAATCAAGTCCCCGTTTCCTAGATCTAAAAATCTCCTGATTTTTACGCCAAGCTCATTACTCCAGGGATCTCAGCGCTGGTTTTTAAATAACTGGGACCGCGATACTGATTGAGGGGTTCCCGGCACCATCGACGGCACATCTCTCCTGGCTTCCAGTGGTAGCAGGTCTGGCCCGATGTCAGCGATTTCTTCATCCCAGAGTTCGTCAAAAATCCATTTCAGCTGCCAGCATGAGCGAGGGGCAAGGGGGAGAGAAGCAGGTGGTATGTTTTCGCAGAGGGGACTGTGCCTGTTCACTTTGCAATCTAATGTTTTTACTTCACAGTGTTAAATTTCATATAAAGCTGTCGCAGAGCTGTTTAGTAAATAAGGGAGAGAGCAGCGGCGCTCAGGCAGGCGGCAGCGGCTGTCGCTACGGCAGCTTCTGATGGGAGGCTACTGTGCAGATCCCCGCTTTCCTGCGGCTGCGGGGACCCCTCGGCTTCTGATCTGCAGCCTCCGGAAACCGCTATTGCCCTGCTGAACTAATAAAAGGAAAGCATTAAAAAATAAAGGCCGTGTTTGCATTCCCCAGTCAGCGTTCCGTTGCGGTAAAAGGTGTCTGGCTTGGGGTTGGGGGGGGAAATTGTCTGAGCCTCGGTGGTCCCGTGCACACCCTGGGTTTCTCCCCAGGCTTTGCTGGGCACCCCGAGTGCAGCTGGAGGAGCCTGACACCTTTTCGTTGCAAATGCTGGAAAATTGCTGACCCGCCGTGCCTGTGGGAGCTTTCACCCCGTCAGAACCGTGGGGTTTGCAGGGGGGACACAGTTCCCCATCAGGGCAGAGGCGTTGCAGGGGGATCGTGACCCTTCCGTGCTCCTTCTGTACGGTCTCAGCACTTTCTGGGTGTTCCCTCCCGCTCCCGAAAGGAAAAGAAAACTTCTGCCTGCCATGGTCACGAGTATTTCTTCCTCCTGGGCCAATTATTGCACCTTTTCAGTCAAGGTTTAAGACAGCAAAGTGACTCCAAGGTGCACGGTGCCTGGGAGAGGAGGGGGCCCCGCTCCCCTCCGCGGGAAGGGCACGGGGGGCAGGACCAGCAAAAGAGTCGCAAGACTGAGTCCTCCTGACTGTCTTCCAAAAAAAATACTTGCAGAGAAACCTGGAATTATATATAAGTAAAGTTGCCTTTTGATATTACCACGTAATTTCCACTTCTGGCAAAGAGATTTTTGCCCAGGCTAATTTGGAGACATTTCCCTTCACCACATTGGCACCGCCGTGTCATTTTTGATAGAAGTCTCATTCATCGGCAGAGTCGGGGCAACCCGCTCGCCTCTCGCTCCTGCAAACAGGGCTGTTTGTTGAGTCTCTCGAAAGGCTGCGCGGACAGATAAACATGCTACACATGAAGTACATTAGGTGGAGGTGAAATACAGATGATTATATTTAAGGGCTTACAATAGTCGTTAAGAGCTTCTAACCACAGGCCCTGGCAGGGCCGGTCTTCGGCTTGCAGTGCATGTCTTGGCTACATCCTCAACCGACTTTCTGTTTCTCCCCCTTGAAACGGGGCCAATCTTGTCAGTCTGGTGGCAACGGAAAAAAA
>VYZM01007300.1:14033-45598 GCA_013398915.1 Dromas ardeola | reverse complement strand
AGGAAAAAAAAAAAGAAAAATCAACTCTGTTAATAGGATTATAAGATTTGGGGAGTATAATGTTGTTGCAGATCATTTATTTTGAAAGCTGATTTCGTTTTAGTGAAAACAAGCTCAGCCCTGCACACTGGGGGTTTGCAGCCATTATGCCAAACACAATCATTGCTGGTTTGAAAGATGTGATTGCTTTTTAATGTGGAAATTTCACAAGGTTACAAAAGAGGAAAAAATTAAACTCCTTTCTTATAACAAAGTCACTCTGGGATATGCGTTACAATGCCCTGACAATGTCCAGATACTCTGACCGCATTACACATCAGAAAGGTGGATGAGTGTGATTTACACCATTTCGAAATCGGGTTTTTTTTCACACAGCTGAAAGAGCTGAAGAGTTTTGAGCAAAAATAAAAACAGCGCTTTGTAAAACGCATTCAGAATTGCACAAACACAGCCCAGGGGTCAAGGAAGTAGAGGGAGGATGAGGAAAAAGTCCAGAGGGATAAATGAGGGGATAACGTGATCTCCCCCTCCGTGCCCGACAGCTCTGGACCCACGGCGGCAGCCCACTCGGGTGTATTCAGAACTAAGCTCCTCCTCAATGCAGCAGACCATCTTTATATTTGTTAGACATCAGAATAAAAAATGATAATCAGCATCCCTGGCCTTTTCAATAGCAACCTCCCAAAGGGCTTAAATATATTCTAGAAATAATGGCTAAGCCCCATTTTCCTGGGTGTTAGAAGATGTTCTGTCACCATCTCAGAAGAACCATTGTTGTGACAAAAGCCTCATGGCACAGCCCGGATGGGGCTGAGCAGGGAAACAGGCACTAGCAGGAACATCCCAGTCAGAGGAATTCATCGGGAGGGACCAAAAGGAATGAATTTTTCCAATGTGCTCTTAAAAGAGCGATGAAGGGGGGAAGAAGGCTGTCCCTTTTTGAGGCTGGGGGGGACGCGGTATGGATTCGTGGGCTCTCTTCGTAGTGAAGATGCAGCTTTTGATCTGCAGCACGGGGAGAGCTCTCCCCAAAGGCAGGGGTGAGGCAGGGCGCAGATCTGGAGGGAGACACAAAGGATGGAGCTGAAGCACTGCCTCATAGCCGGGGATTGAAATGACATGTGCGCCACGGAACCTTTTTCTTTTCAAAGCAATTTGCTATCATTATATTGCCCGTGCATTTCCAATACATGTCAGCCTGTTCTCTTTTAACTTGGCGGGAGGGGAAGGTGCTTTTATTGCAGGGCTCCTTGCAGAAGCTCGCCAGACATTGCTATTATTCCATCTGCCGGGCACAGCACAGAATGATGCATGTTCATTAAAGGAATGGGGTTAGAGTAAGGCAAATCCATTCAGTCCCTGTTAGAGAATGCTTGAGAGGGCTTAGAGGGTTTCATATACAGAAATATTGCAAATTTTAAAAGTAGGATGGTTGCTAACCCTGTAGCTTCAGTTCAGCTTCTGGACGGCATTACCAAAATCATTTACCATTGTTTGCCTGGATCCTGTCAGCGGTGAAAATCCAGGAAACTGCTAGAACAACATTTATTAAGGATTTCAGAAAGTTGTAAATGACAAGATTCCCATTAACTATTTCTATTAGGATTCCTCTTCTGCTTTTACTCGGGTGCTTCACTAACTGAGGGGGGGGACATTGTGTGGTTATATATCTGCATGTGTGGGAGGAGAGGTGGGGCAAGGTTTGAAACAATAATTCAGATTTCACTTCTTCAACTGGATGCTCTCTCATTCACGTGCCAAGGGATGGGGCTGATAATTGCTCCTTGTGGCACTGTGCCTGGGCTGATACACTCTGAGGCTTAACACCAACAGGCAGCACACAGAGTGTGCTATTTAGTCTCTCTTTCTGCATTTCCAGCTATTAGTACACAGAAAACTACGCAGAGCAGAACAATGTAATTTTGGTTCCCTCATCTATCTTACCCTGGTGTTGGTTCAACCCCAAACTGCCTGAGAATGACAGAGCCCTTCCTCCAAACTTTTTTTCCTTCTGTTTTTGCATGGGAGGTTGGTAGCTGGAAAGGCCTTTTTGGTGGGAGAACAGCCAAAACCAGCCACCTCTGGCTGTTTAGCTTTGGAGTCAGGATTCCTGACGGCACAGAGAGGCTCTGCAAATCCTTTGGTTTCTTCTGCAGAATTGTGAAGATGACATCAGTCCCCTTCTCCAAAGATGGCAAGGACTACAGGAGAGAAGTCCCATCCACACAGACCCACGACCAGCAAGCAGAATGAAGAACCAAAAAACTATATGGGGACTTCACAACGCAAACGCTTGAAATCATCCTGCAAAACATGGTGAAGGAGTTGCTTTCAGAAAGAAACAGCAACAACAGCGTGCCACTGATTTACGTCTGCCCCTTTCGTCTCTTGGAGCCACTGACGAGGTGCTCAAAGAGGAAGGTGATGCTGCTGGGTCCCACATGGCGATGCCTGCAACATCTCTCTCCGTAATAACAGCCCCATAAAGTGCTTTAGACAGACTTGTGCGGCTGGGCCAAGAGTTGGGGTTGGGAGATAGAGGACCGCAATTCACCCTGTGGTTCGTCATGGTCTCCTGAAGGAGTGCCGAACCATGAGGAGTCTCGCTCGCTCACTCCCTCCCATTTTTTTTGCACAGAAGCCCGACTAACAAAATGAAAAGCGCAGCTTGAAACGAGCCCACTGCACACAGGTTTGCTCCTGGCATGACAGGCTATTGCAGCCTTAATGGTAGGCTGCTAGACTAGAAGCAGTCTTTCATTGAGTTTGTCTTACTGAGAGGAAAAACTGCTTTGTGTAATAACTTTATGGTAAATGTTGGCAAAAGATTTGCACTGCATACTGAAAGAGAGACATTTCTGACCACAGCTCATGAACCGCATTTATTTACTCTGGCATTTGTCCATTATTTGTTCATAGGCTTTCTGTCTCTGCTAAATGTGTTCCAATTTTGGGAGCTAAATCATTGCCAGTAGTTTCCAGGACATTCCGCTAGGCTAAGCAAAATTGCCCTAAGCAGTTGTCAGAAACCACTGGAGTAGTATTTTAAATACAGAGTATTTGAAGAAAATAAAAGATACCAAGCGTCCTATCTGCCTGGATCCTGGATCCTGTGTGTTGTAAAAAGTTAGAGAACAGCAGCAGAGGGCTTAAAGCAGTGCCTGTCTTTCCTGAGCCATTTTCCATCATTTAATGAACCAATTTGATTTTAAAATTAGAAGAGTAATTAAAGAATATATATATTTAACAGCAGCTCTCCAGATAGAAATCACGCTCAAACTTCAGTTTGTAAAATCCTAGCTATCTACTTCTTAATAAAAATTAATTACAAAATACGGGAGGAAAGGCATGGCTGTTAAAACTGACACTCAATTGCTCTCAGATGGCCTTACAAAAATGTATATTTATAGCTCAGGTGGGATAATAATATGGGAATTGCTTTTCTGGAACAGCCTCCTGATCCATCTGCTCACTGTCCTGCATCTGATAGAGTTCACAACAACCTGATGTATTACCTGCCCTGGCCATGGTCTAATGACGATTGCAGAATAATCCCTAAAACAGTGAGTGACCGGCTTGAAGTATGAGTTCCTATATTTTTCTCTAATGTTATTTTGCTTGGCATTAAGCATTGTAATTTCAGATATTCTTATTGTCCAAAGGAAAGCTTAATGCTTCTTCGGATTTTGTTGAATTCCTGGCCTGCGTGGTATCCTCTGGCAAAGCAGCGCAGAGTCAGCGTGAGCCCCCAGAGAGCAGGAAACTTGCCTGCCAGTGCTGTGGAATTAGCTGCCTTTCATTTTCATCAAGTGCCCACTTTTTGCTGTGTACGAGAGGGTACACTGATGATTTTCTCTACTTTTATCATGCCCCTTTCTTTTCCGTCCGTTTCAAAGAGAAACAAATCCCAGCTTTCCAATTTCTGCACCAATGAGTCAGAGTCATTTCTGAGCTCATTTCCAAACCCCCTCTCCTTCTGCAGACAGAACAACCAGTCCCACCTATGCAGTGCCGGGGGAAATGGTAGTAGTGATTTACGTAAGAGCATTCCGCTGTCGCGTTCCTTATTCATCCCATTAAATCCCATCTGTGTTCTTAATCCACAGCTTCGCATAAATATAGCATCCCCAATAAACTGCCAACTAGGATTCCCCTCTAAATCGCTGTTTAAATCTACGGCTTTTTGAAAAAAGGGCTTGTTTTTTTTCCTTTCAATATGTATATCCAAATATTCTATCAACACTGACTTTCAGATGTCATTTTATTACTTATTAGTCTGTTTGTAACCACATGAACCTTCTCAATATACTCTTTTCACACAGTGAAAAAAAATTGCTAGGTCCTCCATTTATTTTTCATCACACTGCCCACTTGTATAGTAAATTCAGTAGTAATACAGTAATAGCAGTATAATAAGTAATGACACTGATCCTAGTAAATGGAGCATCTCAGTGATAAACCTTTTACCTTGACAAAAGCTGTCCATTTAATCCCTATGTGAGTAATTGTTTATTCTCTAGGTATAAAGAGTACTTTGCTTCCTATGTTCTAGCCGGTTTCGATTGATGGAAATATTCAGCTTAACTTGCATGATGATTTGGTTTTTTTCCTTAGCTTCGTGTGTGTATTTTGTTAGAGGCTGACTGGAAGTCTAGAACGATGGATGGCTGGTTGCCCTCTGTCCACACCCCTGCAGGCATGGGCAAAGATTCAGAGAGATTAGGGAGGTACCATTTCACAAAATCTGTGACAAACCTTATCTGTTCACATATTTCTGTTACTATTTTATTTTTACTTGCCATTTGATTAATTTAATTAGTGCAGATAAGATTCTCGCTGGTCCCTGAATCCCAAATTATCCCTGCATTTTTAAATACTGGTAGTGTAAGCACAATCCTAATGCTTTAAATATTGTGTCTTCCATCTCCTGGAATTTTTCCTATTCCCATCATTAATGAGGAAATGCAAATGTTACTCTATCACTTGGTAGTGGTAGGTTTACATTCTGTGGGAATTCATTTGCTTTAATTTACCAGCTTGCTTCAGTGACACCTTTGTTTCACATTCTGTACCATTACTACCACTAGAAAAGAGGAGGCGGAGAACAGATAACTTTCCAAAACCTTATGGAGATCTTCCCTAGCTCCCCTTAAATTCCTGTGAGCCCAAGCAGCGCTCTGATTCCCTTTAAGCCTTCAAGCTTTTGATATATTCAAATAAAACTATTTTATTCTGTTTGAGACATTCAGCTACTTGGGCCCGTAAAAAGCGATCTTGACTTCCTAATTTTGCTCTTGCGTGCTCTCTGCTAAGAGGCAGCACCGTTATCATTCACTTGTGCATTGGAGTCTATTTTCTAACCAAAAGAGAAAAAAAATAGGAGGACTACAGTGGGAAAGCAACAGCATCTGGAAAAATCAAACAATGTGAATTAATACATTCTTTGTGGGCTAGAGGAAGCAACGGAGTCGAGGAAGGCCTTTGGATGTTATGTTTTACAATACCTCTGGAGGCCCAAGTCCACTGTAGGCTGTTTTCTTCCTGCCTTTGGACAAGCTGAAATTAACGGGTAATAACACACAATTAAAAGCGCATGTGTGTGTCTGTGAGGGTGTGTGTGTCTTTGTTCTAATTCCACTCCTTCTGTGCATTTTAACTTTCAAACTTAGACAGCAGCGAAGAGGAGACAGACAGGTATACATAGCAGCCACATCAAAATCTTGGTGGGGCAGGGGGAACATTTGACACCTCCTTGTTTCAGTGCCCCCTGTCTGTTTTTAATTTCACTAAATCGCTCCCGTCTGGGGATTGTATATTTTCAGTGGCCTCTCCCAGCAGTGCAGAGGTAGAGCATTCGTGTGCCAAACCCCAGCTATGCTCCGGCGCGGGGCTGCAGCTCTACAGGAGGCAAGAGGGGAGTCAGCTCGCGGGACCAGCCATCCGCCGAGCTGAACTCAGGGCTAAAAACGACGCCAAGAAATCTCACTTGCCCTTTTCCCTCGCTAGCCATCTTACGAGGGAAGAGGTGCACAACCAGAGTAACAAATGGGTTAACAGACTTTTTACATCACTGCTTTGAAAGTATCAGCAAGTTGAGGCCGCATCTGGAGTACTGTGTCCAGGTCTGGGCTCCCCGGTTCAAGAAGGTCAGGGAACTGATGGAGAGGGTACAGCACAGGGCTACCAAGATGATTAGGGGACTGGAACATCTCTCTTATGAAGAAAGGCTGAGGGATTTGGGTCTTTTTAGTCTGGAAAAAAGACCACTGAGGGGGGATCTTATCAATGCTTATAAATACTTAAAGGGTGGGTGTCAGGAGGATGGGGCCAGACTCTTTTCAGGGGTGCCCAGTGACAGGAGAAGAGCTAATGGGCACAAACTTGAACATAGGCAGTTCCATCTAAATGTGAGGAGGAACTTCTTTACCTTGAGGGTGGCAGAGCACTGGAACAAGCTGCCCAGAGAGGTGGTGGAGTCTCCACCTCTGGAGACATTCAAAACCCGCCTGGACGCGTTCCTGTGCAACCTGCTCTAGGTGACCCTGCTCTGGCAGGGGGGGTGGACTAGATGATCTCCAGAGGTCCCTTCCAACACCTACCATTCTGTGATTCTGTGATTCCGTGATTCTGTCTGTGTGACAGAAATGTCCCTCATTAGCAAGCAGATACCATACTGAAGTGCTGATCAGGACAACAAGGTCTCTGTTGTCTTGGGTAGAAGGTTTGCTTGGTTTTGAGACAAGCAGGATCTGGTCCTGAGTACCTCCAGGGAAAGGGATGACTTGGAAGGGCAATTTGAGGAGGATTTCACAGGACAGCAGTAGGCACGGTGGAGCCTGGGCTCCCATCCCTTGCCACTGAGGCCAGTGGAGGTTTTGCTCCTGGTTTTAAGATAAAAACTCAGGCCCAACACAGAAAGATTGCCTAATCTTGGGAGGAGTCACAAGGAAAGTGAGCAACAAGACAACATTAAATAGGGAAAAAAGAAGAGCTCCTCAGTCAGCTTCTCCAAGGCTGAACGTCGCTGTAATAGGGCAACCTTCCTCCGGTGAGCATCTCACCAGATCAATCCCATCACGAGGACTGAATAATGAATAGCAATTTCAGACACTTATGCCTGAACAGAAACCCTTCTTCACACATGGAGGTGTGTCAGGACGTAAAGCAAAGCCATCTCCCCTAGTATTAGTTTGAATAAGGCAAAAGCTCATCTGCTTGTGCATGGACAGGGGCATGGGACAAGGTCAGCACTGGGCAGACTGTAGGCATGTGTGGCTGCTGGGGGCTTGCAGAGCTCTGCCTCTAGGAGCCAAGGGGTTAAAATAACCCTCAAGATAAAGCCAGCCAAGAGACACCATGAATTACTTTGGCCCACTGGAGCTCCTCTTGCGAGGAGCGGGATTTGGCCTCAACACAGCAAGGAAACCGAGGTGGTAATAGGGTGCTTTGAGAAATCACATTGTGCCATTGCATGGCCCTGAGGACGCAATGAATGACTTACACAATAGGCTTGTGAGAGTATGAAAAGATAAGACACCCCAGCCTATTCCACTAGAGCTTCATTACATGAAAGCACACTTTTTTGAGATCTGAAGGATTTTTTTTTTCTTCCCCTGCCCTCACTGAGTTCTCTGTGAATTGAGCATTACAGTGGCTTTGACTGTAACCATTATAATCATTTTCCAGTGCTAATGTTGTGGTTTTAATGAAAGGAAACAGCAAATGGGGTATCGACTCATATACACAAATCTGCACTTCATTTGCACAAAATAGCTTCTGGATGGCTTTCCTCCATGTTTTTGGTCAACACCACTCTTTTTGAGAAATGATCAATGTCTACAACTGTTTGCTCTTCCACAGATAAAGCAGATGCTATTCATTACTGCCTTTGCCATGCATATATTGCTACTTTCCCCAAAGCAGCCGCAGTGGGTCATGTGTTTATTTTTCTTTAAATCCTTTTGTTCTTAAATCACTCCACTTTTGCTTTCAGGATATGATGAATGATTAATGCTGTAGTAGCAGCATTATTGAATTAGGAAAGTCACTGGCAGCTTCCAAAATCATTGAGACAACCAACAAATAAATACAAACCACTTCTTTACAGTTAGATACAGTGCAGCAGCGTGATGGTGTCAAGATAAGGAGAGGTAATGCTGATGTGAGCACTTTTAAAGCTGTACGACATATTTGCAGTTATGACATGTAAATCATAGCAGCTCTGATAACAATGCAGATGTTTTGAACAATCTTGCATTGAAGTAATATAACTGCAATAAAAACAACGTTAAGGCAAACTCAGAACTGGTGTGGGCATTTGGAGGGTATTCTTTTCTCTAAGAAGTTATATGATCATAAATAAAAGAATTATTCATGGTTTTACGGTTTGGGTTTATTTAAAGAATACAGATTTGGAGTCGGATGCTGAAAGGTAGGTGTTCGGCACCTCCCAGGGATTAGAGCCAACAGCATGAGCAACAACTCACCAGGAAAGGAGAGAGATTATAGATTTCTGGAGTAACCCTTTGCAGTCAACACTGGAATATCTCTCTGCTTTGCAAGTAGAGTTAGCCTACTGTTTGTAGTGACACTACAGAATGTGGTATGGTAAAATTCCAGTTAAATGGGAGCTTGCATGAAACAGGAAAGCAGGATTAAGTTTGTTTTCTTACATTCTAGCACAGGAGGTTCTCTACTGGCTTCCTAACGAAGCCTGTCAGGTTTCTATGTGGCCCTGTCCCTCGTGTTTCATCACAGCACCTTGGTGGTCAGCAGAGCCAGCGGGGTCAGGCAACTGCTTTAAAACTCCTTTATGCAGAAGTGAAGGGCTGAAAAGGCTGTGCGATGGTGAAGAATAAGCCCTAGCATCTCCAGTTCTCTGGGTTTTCAATCTGAAGGGAGGAAACTCTGCGGCTATGGCACTGGGTGTTTTTTGATAGCAGTAATAATCATGGCTTTCCTCACACGGGGCTGCCCCCGAGCACACTGCAGAACTTTCTCCCTGACTAATTCTTCTCCCTGCAGCTCTGTTTAGCATTTCTATAGATATCAGGAGACTCGTATTCTTTACTTCAGCGTATTCCTGAAAATAAAAGGCCCTTTTATTGAGTGCTACAGTGCTATATACTTTCCTGGCCTTAAAATCTTTTTTTTATTTTTCAACTACTTGTTCCTTATTAGAGCTGGGTAGGAAAAATGGTTTCCCTGCAGAGTGAAAGATCTCACCATTTCAAGAAGGTCCCTGCTGCTGTTCTACTTCAGGATGCTACCAAATAGGGCCTGCTCAGAGCAGTCTACAGCCAGGGATTCAGACTCTCACTGGAGATGTTGGAGAACTGGGTACAAACCATTTCTGTATAAAAATAAGAATAAAATCTGCTGTAGTCCAAGATCAGCTCACTATGCTGGAGGAGGGTAGGGTGCTTTTGCTCATTTCTCTGGCTGAAGCTGTTTCACTTTGTACAAGTAATGTCATGTCAATCTGGGAAGAGACCTGGACTTCCGTCTGCTCCCCCAAGCGCAGTGATCTAATTCCTGATCTACTAGCTCAGGTTCTTTCACTCTCTTACCTAATGACTGTCTCATCATCTATGCAAACTGGAGCACCTCCAACAGGAGAAATTCCCACTTGGAAGCAGACAGCAGCCCAGAATGCACCCAGGCTGTAGGACGCTGAATTTCATATGCCTGGGTCAGCTTAAAGAGACTATCGCCCTACACGTGATGGGCTGGTTTGGATCTGAATATTCTACCCAGGAACTTCTGTCTGCCCTGAGGCAGTGAATGAATGTCTCTTATTTCTACCAGAAATTCATTGAACGAGTGAACATCTTCCCGTTGAAAGTTCTGGGTTTGACAAATCAGCATTTGAGGACATTATTTCAGAAAGCTCACAGCCATCTGTGTTCCCTGTCACCTTTACCTGTAGCTCTTCAGTAGGTTCCTCCACCTGCAAGTCTTCATTTTTCTAAGAAGTTTTCATTCAAGTTGATTCAAGGAAAAATATTGGAGACCACTTCATCAGCCTTTCCACAGCATAGGCTCTGCCTTCTTTTTCTCAACATGCTTTCAGTCAACCTGTAGCTACACTCACCCAATTGCAACCCTGGAGAGAAGTTCTCTCTCTTCATCCCCACCCACCAGTAGGAAACAAATTTCTGGAATCCTTGGCAGGTGTTATACATATGTGTTGTGGCTTGGGCAACACCAGCGGAGCAGGGATACCTGAGGTGTCATGGGGAGAAACTGGAGGTCCCTTCTATCTGATAAAGTAAATCCCAGATGTGTGCAGAGGGTAAGGACTATCATGGGCAGAGGCGAAGGATGGCCCTGTCCCCTTGAAGGCCATAAAAACCATATAAGAATCAATCAAAATCTTGCCCCATAACAGACCCATATGCCTTTCCTTTATTTCCTCCCTTCACATGGCAAAGCTTGTACTTGGAGGTCTCCGCTCTTCTCATGCTTGCATCAAGAAGAGGAAGGGCAGGGGATGTTAGAGCAGGTGGAATTCAACCACATATTCTCCCCCTCCCCACTCAGGCTCACTGCTGTTTTGATGCTCCAGATAAAGAAAATCTCTGCAGATTTTTTTTTTTGTCCTCGGAATGAAGCTTCCCACTGCTAGCCTTGGGAGACACAGAACATCCCGGCTGGGCAGGAGCTCTTTATGGATATTTCTAGTGCTCAGAGAAGGAAGGGAGAAAAAAAGCACCAAACTACAGCAAGTTTATGGTAATTGCTTTAATGAGGCAAAACCCTTTAGAATGCAAACACGCTCAACAATACACAAAGAAACAATCAAAAAAAAAAGTGTTTTATACAGGCTGTTTTATAAGAAGGTAATAAAAACAATTGTATGGCACACTCAGTTGCGTAAACAGGCTCACCATGGAAGGTGTTTGTGAGATCAGGACTATGAATACTTAATTGCTTCCATTATTCTTATTTTCAGTACAAAATACTGCAATCAAAACTTAATCTGCGGCTTGATTTTTATATAAAAAGGTTATATTCCAGTTCCATTGTTGTAAATATAATAAAATGCAGTCTTTCTGTTAAACGCTATTTCATTTCTTACTGCTTGTAAGCAGGTATAACAGTGATTAATATGTACATCCCTGGCAATTTCAAATCCTTTTTCAAAGGCAGGATCATTATTTCTCTTCATATGGAAGGCAGAAGACCAAAATTTTCAAAAGGTCTTCATTAATGACATGACTGGAAGTCATGGAAGCCTTTGGTGAGATCCTTCTATGGCTGCCAATCCTCTTTGAACCAAGCCCCAAAAACAATGCAGAATTCAGATCTATTTTCATTCACACATCTTTTCTGAGAAACCCGGTGAGTACAAAGGAACAATGTAATGAAAGATGAATTTGGGGACCTCAATAAGTTGCAAACTGCAAAACTGAAAAAATGTCACCCATTTTCTCACACCTCTCAGGAGGGTAAATTACTCAAAGAAAAGGCTCATATGAATTTGAATACAATCTGGTGTGTCTGGAATGTTGTATTCTACATCTAGTGATTTTTATTTTTTTAAATATGTACTGTGACACTTGTGCTTTAGTAGCATCTAGACCAGAGCAATTTTCAAATCCGTACACATAAGAACTCTTTTTTTTTCCCCTCTGACTTTTTGCTTGAGGAAGAGATATAGACCTGTCAAAGACCTGTTGTGCACATAAACTGAGTGATAGGTCTGAAAAGATTTAGGGAACAAGATTGTCTTATACCAGACAATTAATATTTGGATTAAAAAAATATTTGTTAATGGTATGTACTTTACAGGCTGAGCACATTGTTGTAAAATAACATAACAGAGTGATACCAGAAAGACCAGAGTCATTCTCACTGAAAATGAATGTCTCTAGGAAAGCAGTGATGATTTCTGGTGTCAAACTAATAGCAAAGCATGACTTTAAACTTGATATTTGTTGCTTATACACATCTTAATTTACGTATTTAATTAAAAGAATGTTCTGCTATAATACACATTAAGAAGTACCACTTTTTCAGTTCACTAGGCCTATAATAATTTCTAGCCTTGAAACTGGCTGACTATTGGACTTTCTTTTAGTGCTACAGAGCATCTGCCAAATAGGAAATGTCATTTTTATTTTCACCTTTCTCATCACTACAGATAGCGTAATGCTGTCAGGAATCAAGCAGGTACCATTAAATATTTTCTGCTCACAATTTCATCATCACATTTTAATACATTGCATTACTAACACCCAAAAACAGTTCACATGAAGCAAAAAAAAATTTGGTAAGGCAGAAGCTCTCATTCCCCCTATTCCAGGGAAAATAACTACTTTTAACACCTTCCGTCTCATTACAGTAGAACTACTGCCCAGGAAAACAAAGGACACACAACTAAATTGATGAATATTTTAAACTGCCTATGAACTGTGTGAAGAGTATAGACCTTTCCATAGCCAAACTGATCAGCTCAAAAGCCTTACGGCAAGATCAGCCTTTCCCAGCACTTATTTTCAGGGTGTCCAGGGGGCCAAACCCCAACTGCTGACCTTTCAGCAATGTATCTTAACATCTTATTAGATGTCAAAACCAGATTGTTTGCTGGCATCCATCAGTCTTCAACAAGTAAAGGCGAGAGGACATATTGAGGAAGAACATGTATATGTGTATATGGATGCATATATAAGAAGGAATTTTACATATTTATAAAGAATAATGATGTACAAATTATATGCAAATAATATATATAGGGAATGCATGTATATTAGGATGAACGCCTACACATATTTTAAGAATACATATGTGTGTGCGTGTGTGCACATCTGCTGGACAAAACTGCTTTAATGATTTAAAGCAAACATCTTGATATACTGAACAGCTTCTTTTAAGCCAGGCAAATTATAGTTTCTAACCTCCCAGTGTATGTACCTCCTTAATCAAGAACCAATTGCCAAACAAAGATTATAAGTACATACCGTGGTCTCATTCAGCTCATTTCTCCTAGCAAACAACTTAATGATGGTATTCAAGACCAAAATTTTGCTTGCAAAATAAAGAGGTATCTAGATTTGGATTACATATTATGCAGAAAGATCTAGCTCGTTAATCTGAAATTTTCAGAAGAAATCCAGACCATGCTTTCCTCTTAGTGTCAAATTCTTCAAGGTTCAGAAAGCAAGTCTGCAATCAGAAATCCAAACACACCAAGACGATCTATAATATGCTACAAAAGTGGAATTGAAAAGACAAGTCGTTCAGTCTGATGAGGTAGATGGGTGTCTGGAAGCATGCTGAATGTCATCTGCTAACAACAGCCATCAAGATCAAGGAGTCTAGCAGGGGCAGACTGAATTGATTCCAAAGTTACTCATGAGCTAACATCTGCTTACAGATGTTTTCTGAAGAACAGCCAGGAACTAGTAGCGAGGAACTTTCAATAAAAACTAATCTGAGAGGCCTGGCAAGATGCCACCATATGATTATCTGGCTGATCCTAAACACATTGACTCTAAGGTCCTAAAGTAGAGCTTTGCCAATGTACGTTTGTTGTCATAAAGGAGTTATCAATTTTTCCTCCTCAGTCTCTCACCAGTCCCTCATTACAGAAATCAGGTTACAATGAAGGTAGACCTAGGTGAAGGTGGTCCCAGATAAACCATATACTGCTCCTTTGATGCTCTCCTCGTTTAGTTTCCCCTTCTCTAAAAGGAAGCTCTTTGTATTTGGAGCTTAGTTGTGTTCCTCCATTTGCCTGTCTACATCTGCAGGATGTCCATCTAAGTTACCTAACAATGCTTCGCTATTACCTTGGGGAGGCCTCTGTCCCTCCAGGCCAGTGAACACCTTCACAGTGATGCTCACCAGTGGCAGCTCCCTCTGCCACTGCAGCATGTCCATAGGCTGCAGAGACATAGCACTGAAAAAAAAATAATAAGAGTGACTGTCACGTGCAAGCGTAGCGGCCCGGGTATTGACTGAGGCAGCAGCCTGCGATGATGCTGCATTTTTATTAAGGGCCTCAAAATAGCAAGAAACGAAATAGAGATGTTAATGCACTGAGTTTGGGCTCATTTTGTACTGCCGATTATGTACGTTAGATAGTAGATGAAATATCGTTTTCTGGAAGTGAACCTGCAGTCAAAACTGGACGCCTAATTTGGCCCCATGTGATGTAGCACGTTAGTGACTACATCTCGATTACACGTAGTAACTCTCGTCCTTACCCAAAGACTGCACACTGATAAAATCCCTAACAAGGGCTTTACAAAGCATAGTGATCCAAGTCTTTGGAAGGTGTAAACAGGCACAGTAGCTATGGTCAGTCCTCATTCCCAACAGCTCTGCCTCTCTACATCTGTTTTTATCACATCGGCGTTGGTAAAGTTGCTTACTGAAGAAAAAAAGGCTTCGTCCTTAGAAAAAATGTTGCCAAGAGCAGTTTACATCATATGCTATCCGGAAGCTATTCTGTGAAACATCGTAATAATTGCTTTTCCTGGACTGAGACACTTATTAGTAGCAGCTAAAGTTATCAGATTGGAAGACTGCCTGAAGACGATAAATGGGTTTTCTCAGATTGTAGATTTCTGGTCATTTTCCACGGCAGCTGTAAATTTAAAAATAATATAAAGTTAAGCAGTGGTAAAATAGAATTCACAAATATTACACAGCTACTGACTTGATCATTAATCATCCTAAATTAATGTTAAAGTGTTACATATGATGAGCCAGATTTTGCCCTGGGGTGTATACAGAAGTTTCTCATTGATTACAAACGGGAAATGGCACATGTATGTGAATGCTGAATTTAGCCAACTGCTTGCTTATTTTGCTGGATATTTTTTATTGCTATTTGAGGGAGGTGGAAACATTTATTTTTTATGAATCCCCTTCCATACTAGTGATCTGAAAGAAAATGATCGTGTCATCATCTGATTTGTAGTCAATGTCCCAAGTTACTGCAACAATATCCCTACTTATTTTCAAAGCTGAAGACCATCAATACTCTCCAGAGTTCAGGAGTTGTTTGGTCTGCCTTGTGTCCACTTTTGAGGTGGCTGAAGTCAAAAAAGGGTCTGTTATTGGACAGAGTGAAGATTTTTGTCCACAACTGAAATTCCTTCTAGGCTAAACCACCATTTTTCCTAGACTTTGTCCTAATTTACCCTGTTATTTTTTGACGAAGTCACATACCTAAGTGTCTTCTTCAGGTCAGTAACTAGAGAGGAGCTGCCAGAGACACACATGTAAAAAAAACCCAAAACCAAAACAACCCCCCTCTCCTTGCCCAGCAAGTCAAATCTGATGCAAATGAAGAAGTCTTGCACTCAGAGATACGATAATGATTCCTCACTGTCTCTGCGGAATGGGGAGGTCAGAAAACCCATAATAGCTTCAGCAAGGTCATGAAGATACATGGACCTTTGCCTTGTGAACATTTAACTCCTCTCAACTCCTTTTGCACTTACCTAACACTATTATATTAATTACATATAAATTATGCTGCCTTTAGGCATATTTGTGTTATACATACTGTTAGTATTAATATATAATAGCTACAGGACCGAGTTTTTCAGCATTGCTAACTTAGTCTTGTATTCGATGTCTTTCAGACTAGGTACAATACTCTACAGTAGTTGCACTGAAACAACTTATTTGAATGCCAACTACAGAATACTGTTATCAGCGGGTTTTCTCAGGGCCGATTTACTTCTGTTTATCCACAGGGCTTGGTAATAAATACATGTATTTTGGGGCTCTAGGTACATTAAGCATACTGAATAGTCAAAGCCTGTAGAAGCTAATTTCCCTGTCATTGCATTATAGTTAAATTGGTTACGCACGTCTCATTCAATTATGTAACTTCAAGAATACCAACAACATAGGTTCCTGATTTCAATAGTACATATGCTGGTTTTAGCACTTACAATGGATCAGCTTTTAGCATGAGACACTAAACTCATCACGCTTTGAAATTCGGAGCCACAATTTCAAATGTAATATTGTCTTTGTTTGTGTGTGTCATTAATGGCTTTTCTTTTTGTACTTCCTGGATGTACACTATAATATTTTGTTCAAATCAAAGTGAAGACTGGAAGGTAACTCACAATTAATATATGCAGTTAAGCATTTACACCATCAGGTCCTCTATTGATATCAGCTTAGTCAAGCAGGTATTCAACCAGTAACAAAATGTGCACAATAGTCAAATAAACTATTTGCTGTTAAATCCTGATGTAGGGAAAGTGCCAGGTATACTGTGAAATGTCTTCAATGGAGCTTCTTTAATGGTGTGCATTCTATGCGGAAGGCACTCAGCTACTGCAGTAGTACAGAAGGAAAAAGGAGAAAGGAAGGGTTAAATTAATATCCACAGAGAGTGACATACTATTATGATTCTAGCCTTGTGCAATAGAAATAAAGCACATATCAAATGGATTAAAATCTGGCTGACAGATCTCAAAAACTAGGCATCAGCTGGGATTTCAGATTGAATGAATGTTCCCAGCGTTCCCTTGGGTTCTGTACAAGGTCTAATATTCTTTAGCAATTTCACCAATGGTCATGTAAACATATCCCTAAATACAATCTGTAAATGACATGGGGTTGGCAGGATGATATACAATGATGAAGACCAGGCAGTCAAACAGAAATTGGGAATGGTACAGGAAAGATCCACAAAATTATTCAAAGGAGAATTCCTTGTAGTAAAAAGAAAAAAAAAAAAAAAAGTTAAAGATTTCCATCCTACTAGTTTATCAGAAAGAGGATGGGAAGAGGTGAGCTGTACACATAGATAATTCGCAGAGGGGGAAATACCAAGTAAGAAATTACTCTTCCATCTAGCAGGAGACCCATGGGCTGGAAACTTAAGCCAGATAGACTGAAAGTAAGGTGCCTTTTTAACAATAACGATGCTTATCTGTTGGAAAAAAACTTTCCAGGGATATATGAGATACATTTTACAACCTCTTAAGTCCAAGAGGAAGACATGCTTTAGCCAAAACCAGAGTTTTTTGTTTAACAGAAGAATAACTGGAGATAGTGTAAAGACATACAAGCAGACAAATTGATCATATTCTATGAGTATGAATGTATGCAAATTTACCAGAGCAAACATTTCCTTATCTGCCTGTGGTATGCCTTGTTAAGACAATTCCTTATTAAGAACCATCTTCTAAGGAGGGGGATTACCATTGTTTAATCTTACCTTAAGGGATATTATGAAAGAAAAAGTTTATCAAACATTTAGAAAGCGTAATAAAGCCTACCATACAACTTGTCTTGCAACCCTACAAGTTGTTGGAGAGAACAGCCCTTATTTGTGAGATACAAACCTGACGTAAAATACAGTGAAGAAATGGAGCTCACGTTAGTTTAGCAAATATTAATAGACTAATATGAAATCACTGTCGCCATGTATGTTTTGAACTACGTGGTGGCACTAAAGTGTGCCTCGGTGTTATTTTTCAAATAATTAGAACCACAATATATCTTCAGATACTTTCTGCTTCTATCAAATGGGAGTGTAATGATAGGACATGGGATAACGGCTTCAAACTGAAAGATTTAGATTGGATATCAGGAAGAAATTGTTTACTGTGAGGGTGGTGAGGCAGTGGAACAGGTTGCCCAGAGAAGCTGTTGATGCCCCATCCCTGGAAGTGTTCAAGGCCAGGCTGGATGAGGCTTTGAGCAGCCTGGTCTAGTGGGAGGTGTCCCTGCCCATGGCAGGGGGGTTGGAACTAGATGATCTTTAAGGTCCCTTCCAACCCAAACCATTCTGTGATTCTGTGATTCTGTGAAATAACAATAATTAATAACTGTTAGCATCCTCCCCCCTCTTCCCTTTTGTAGCATATTATATGTCCCGGAAACTGGCTGAGCCAGTTACATTAGCAAAACCAGAGAGTAAATCCATTCAAAACAATGTGACTAAAAGCAGAATCTCTCTATTTGCTTTTGCATGGTCAGAACAAACGGTTCCAGAGCTGCTTTTACAGCTAAATAGCATTTATAATGAGCTCTGAAATTTTTGGGAAAGTCAGATTACAATGTTGGTTTAACATCAGACGCTCTATTGTTTAGATGTAGGATCACTGCGATGTCCGGTTTCTGAAAACTTAAGGTTTTCTTTTGATATTAAAAAGACCACTGAAGTACTGCACAAAGAGCTCGGGCCTCAGGAAAGAAGTCTGAAAAACAAACACTGTTAAAGATTGGTCAGATACGATTATGTGGCTGACAATTACATATGATAACAATTAAAATTATCTGATTCCAACCACATGGCATCTTAATACAGCAGATCTCCAAGCAAATAATGTGTCACATAATAGATTTTGATGGATGTTGTCAGTAGCCTTTTGAATGTTACAGATACCTTCCCATCAATGCCTCAGAAATCAGCAGAAACTACTGACCTCATCCTAAACTGACACTATTTGCATGTACCTAAATGCTCTGGTTCTAACTGCTCGGTAACCTCAAATTCTTGTTTTACTAGATGATTAGATAAACGCATACGTGGTGTCCAGCAGCTTACTTCCAGTTGTAAATAACTTAGCTAATATATGCATTAGTGGTTTGAGTCAAAACCCTGAATGTTTTCTGAGAGGTCTTTCGGTTACCTGCCAGTACAGCTCTGGGAAGATATGTCTGATTACAAACCAGCTGAAGCTCTCCAAACAATTGCTGAAGTCCATGTGTTGGTTGGCATAGGGGACTTAACCAGAGAGCACAAAGGAGCTGCCAAGGAGCTGCCACTGAACAGCATGAGCCTACTCTACTGCCGACTTTAATTTGCGTTAAAAAAAAAAATAGGGATGAGTTAATGATTGCTAAACCAACAAATCATCCTCCTATTGGAGGAGCCCCAGAGGACATTCTGTCTCCAGTGGTGATATAACCAGTAAGCAAACACATTGTCACATTGCCTAGAATAGGCATACAAAAAGCAGCGGGGATGGGACCAGGAATTTGGAGTATTTTCATGGTGCCAGTCTCCACGCATGTTCTTGGCTTAGCCTCCTGCTCCTTATTTTCCTCTAGACCAGCATGAGGGCACAGCCCGAAAACTACTCTTCAGATCTGTGATGCAAGTTTTATTGTTTCCTTCTGTATACTGTTAAGTAGGAAGAGAAACATAATGTCTTAAAAACGAATTGAGGAATAATACCATACATTTGTTAGAAGGACAGTTTTTGCTACCATTGTTGTTTTAAAAAAACAACTTTTTCTACTTTGGCATCTAAATGACGATTGCAACATCGCAGCTGGAAAAACAGCTGTCTCTTCTGACTGTGGCTGCCATGAACACAGTTCTCCCACTGTAGACTGTGGAGTCAAGAGCACATTGAGAATGAAGGTTCAGTTAAGATATTGCAACAGTTTTGTCAGCGTTGTTGAAGGTGAGCAAAAACCTTATGTGTTATTCACATCAGTTTCACCGGTCTGACACGGTATGTTATCCAGACACAATGCAAGATCCTGCCTGTATTATGAATATGTGGGGTTTTATAACCAATGCATTGGAATTTTTCCCATTCTTTATATCACTAAAGATCAAGAAAAATATGAGGCAATAAAGCTCACGAACAGACAGTGCGACTCAGCAGTTATTCTTGACACCTCCGTCATAAACACGTTTCTGTCCTGAGCTAACAGTTCGCCAACGTATGCCACAGCTTTATCTAAATGGCCTTTCCAGTAAGTAATGGTCTTTGGTTGCACAATGGATGTCATCTCACTGTGAAGGAAGTATATTGGGTTTCAAATAACGGTAAGAGAGGAATTACCTAGAGGGTCCATGTTAAATCAGAATCACGTATTGCTTCTCTGCAAGAAAAATTACATTTGTTGTATTTATGCACCGAAACTGGCTAGCATCACAGGAGAGCAGGTTCTTTAGAAGAATAGTGAAGCACCAGCTCATTGCAGTGGACCATACATTACGAAAACGCTCCGTATCCACATAGCTCTCAACTGTCAGCACGAATCCATCACATCCCTTGTCCTGAACTGCAGAGAACCCTCTCCAAAAAATCACTGTCAATCAAGTCACATGATACTGAGACTTTACAGATATGAAATCTCAATGTTGTACAAGAATACATTAGACAAAATGTCCAAGTCATAAAAGAGCCATGAGTAGAGCAATCAAGAGTATGTAAACAAGTCAAATTATACAAAAAACAGATGTAGCCATGCATCCAAAAAGATGTAGCCGTAACCATATTCTCAAAAGAAACCTGGGTGAACAGTATGACAGAGCTAGCTCAGCTGACATGTATTTTCCATCCCTGATGTCCAACACTGTACATTCAGAGGCTACTTCATAAGTAAAATGCTTGTGAGGCTGAAGCATGAGCAGAGGTGATTAGCACGGGAGCAGGGCCTCTCGTTTTCTTCACGCAGACTCTAATACAAAGGGACTTTGATCTTTAAGGGGATCTCTACTTCAGTGCAAAATAATGATGATGATAACACAACAGTAATAATAGGTACAGATAGCAATGCTGAACCTTGAACATGTATCCATTATAAACACATAAATATTCAGTTGTCTACTATAAGAGCACAGGTCATAGACTCTTTAGCTTCATTTCCCTCCTACACAGCCAAAAGTAGGCAGGAATATTATGGAAACATATTTATTAGTTGGTAAACAGTATATTTTCGAATTGGCACAACAGGAAATTGGGCTCATTGAGATCCCAATGTGTACCTGAGAATGTATGTAATATTAGAAGCAAACAGAATATTTGAGCTGTGGAAGAATCTACAAAAATTGCCAAAACAGCAGAGACTTTCTTTCAAAATAGGACAGGAAGAGATTTGTGACACACATCTAAATTCCCTGCAGTGTTTTGAAAAACTTAGCCTGTACCTACAAATCAACTGGGGGGTCTCAATTCAATTGACTCCATATATGACTTTTTTTTTTCTTTTCAAAATAAAGGAGAAATGCCCAACCTATGGCCTCTGGGCCAGCTTCCAAAGGCCAGAATGACTTGTCCAACTAATAGCAACATTTTGCTGTCACATCCCTCACCGAGGCCCTCAGTCAGAGAGAAGTAATGAATTGCAAGCTGCTAAATTGGCTAAGGGTTGGCCAGAAGCTTGGCCTTAGCATCATTTTTTCCCGAGGCCCTGTGGCCTCTACACCACTACAAACCAGGAATTGCATCCATCCTAACTCAGGCCTGCCCCCACCACATGGTGAACGGGTGATGTGAACAGCCCTGTGATAAAAGCATGAGTCAATCTCAGCCTTCAGACAGGCGGTCCTTGAACCTCCTCATCTATTGCCAAAATTCCAAAAACTTGCATTTTGGTTTTCTAATGGATATGCCTCTCACCAAGTCAGAGGTTAGAACATATGAATTATTGCTTTAAAATGACACAATCTCCAGACCAAAAGGTTGAGATTGATACAAGATATCTGGAGTGCATATTTATGGAGCAAATGCAACTATCATTTGTTACCAGGTGTAATGCACCAGAACTTGGCTTTGGACATATGTAGCAACAGCCTAGCATTTTCCTGAATTCCTTCTGTCACACCGATTCATCCATGACAGTGAAAGCGTATCTGTGTTTCAAATGTATGCAGAAAAAGAGCATCCCTGCCTTGGGAAATCAACACTCCAAGAACAGAGGGGCAAAAAAGGTCCAAACAGCAAAATATTTGGAAGGTCATTAGAGATTTTCTGCAGACATAGGAAGGCAGATTGGTAGATTGAAAGTGGAAAAGGTAGTGGCCTGGTACAAGAATTCAGGGATGCTGAATAATAGCAGTGGGGCTACATGGAAGAAGCCAAACATCTCTCTTATTTTCTGATCAAAAGGAATCTGTTGAACTCCAAACTCATTGAAAAGTGATGAGCTAGTGCTTCAGAGAGGGGTTGAAAACAGAGAGGCAGGGCTGCTTGCATAGTTTTGCTTGCCATACTTTCATTTTTCAGAAAAATTGAGACAAAAAGCAATATTGCAAAACTCTTCCTGGGTAGTTATTAATTATTTTTCTACCTTGGATTACAACACACACAAACATAAACTACCCTTTTGGCTATGTTGGTCCGGAGTTCTGTCCAGGCTTTCCGTGTGGAGCTGGTAAGGAGCCATCCCACTCTGTGTGCGTTGGAAGTCTCTCCCCTTGGACACGCACTTGGGCCAGTGCCTTGAAGTGACATTTGAAACCTGCCCATGCTGCTTTGCTTTTTTCCCCCTCCTTTCTTGTTGTCAGGCTCATCATGCTGAGTCATATCTGCAGCTAGATCATAATGATTATCCTGAAATGTCAGCAGCTGCTCTTTTCACCCCCATATGGTGCCAGATTTAGGATGAGGTTTCCCTAATGCATAAACAATGACTATAATTGTGGTTTTTGACAGCCAAGGTATCACAGAGATGTTATTCTGTTGTAAAAAAAAAAAAAAACACCACACTACATTTCCACAGTTGTAATGAAGAGGTGGGTCATACTGACCCATATGTTCTTTTGTATAAGAAAGTCTATGACATAAGTGAATCCCTGTCAGCATGGCTGTTGGACATCGGATGTTGTTTGACAAGGGAAACAGCTAAAAGCTTTAGCGGTTAATATCTTCCTAACTGTGAGAGCATTATTTGCCTAATTCCAGAGATGATTCTTTGATAGACAAAAAACCTGGCTTTCACTTCTCTTCTCTTAATTTAGATGTAATTTCCTTGCAGTTCTCAGATAGTTCTGTCTTCTCCCTTAGAGCTGCTTAAAGTTACCAGCTCTCTTTAAAAGCCAACTAAAAAAAAATTGAGGTATCAGAGAAATAAAAAGTAAACCACAACAAAATCAAAACAAAAAAAAAAACCTTGCAGGAGTTGACAAAAGCAATGAAAAACCAAGGCTCGATTGGCTCTATCTCTTCTTTCATTTATAGAGGTGCATCAAAAGTATCTCCTCTCTCTAGTATCTGGAGATAGTGGAACAGTGTCAGTGAGAGGGGGAATCCAGCCCCAGAACCTCAACTCTGTATTTTAATGCCAAATAAAGCAATACGGAGATAAATGAAAGATAAGCAAGTAGAAAATCCCATAAAGGCAAAGGCAGGGTGAACATGATGTATTATTGTTCAAAACTGGGAGAAGAGTCATTGAAGCTGATGGCAGTAACCACCACCCTTCATTTGAGATAATAGAGACAAGTAAGTTCTTTGATGAGGTAATACAGGTTTCCAAGACAAGGCAAAAGTACACTCTAAATCTTGAATAATGTGGGCAGATGGTGCTGCTGCTTATTGCTTTGGGTAAGGGTGTATTTGTGTGTATGCATGTACAAGAAAAAAAGCCAGCTAAACAGAGAGAAATAAGTTCTAAGCACAGCAGTTAAAAGGAAGCTATCTAGGCATAAATGCCTAAAGGGAGAGCTTATCGGGGGCACGGAACAAAAAATGTGATGCTATAAGCAAAGATGCTGTCTTTGGTGGTTTGATTGCATCTGCAGTCAGAGAAAGGGGAGTTTGCATGTTCTTTGTAAACAGGGAGAACTGCATCCAAGAAAGACCTGACTCCATCAATGGTTTAGCTTCCTAACCAGAGCAAACTCTGATTTGTAGCCATCTGTGTCAAACGAAGGAGTATTATTGGTAATAAAACAGACTAAAGGGAAGACTACAGACAAACCTTCACTGTCCTGAGAAAGCTAAGAATGTTGTAATGAGTTAAATCTTGCTGTAATGAATTAAATTCACTATGTTGTAATGAATCAAAAGCCACATGTACAGAAATTATTGCAAATGCAAAAAGCTTTAACAGATATCAACACTGACACTAGCCATTTTTTATTGAAAGAAACTCTCCTGAAGCTTAAACCAGCCCTCAGGAATGAGCCTGAGAAGATACTAGTGCTCTGCAGGACTACAGGTTCAGGTTCGGTGAGACCAAAGTCAGAGATGAGTTCCAGAGCAGTGTCCTCCTGTGAGAACAAAGTCCCTCCAGGCTCAATACGTAGGTGCTTGGGCCTCATCCTCAAAGCTGGATTAGACAGCTAAACCCTAGTTAGGTGCCTAAGGTCCCATCCCCTCCTTCCCCTGAAACAATCAAGGACAATTTTAGGTACCAAATGGTACCTAAAATGGCAGATGGGGTCTACCTATTTTGCTGGTTTCAACCCTGCCTGCACAAGCCTTTCTGCTGAAGCTGTCAGATGAGATGAAAACTAGTTGGAGAGAAGAGCACAGGGGTGACCTCTGCAGTAACCTGAAGTATACGTGTTCTGCTCTTCCCGTGGCATCAGGCAGTACATGCCACCTTCCTGATTAGCAGTTAATTTGGATCTCTAGTGCTAAAACCGTACTGCAGTTCCACAGCTGTAACTGAAAAGAAATATTGGTCTGATTGGAAGCTATTCTGATCCTTCATAAACTAGACATAGAAGCAAATGCGTAGGATGCCAAACATCCAGTCACAGTTGGATTTTTTTATACATCTTTACTTTCCCTATGTAGCTGTTCTCTGGGCATCTTGTTTCATCCACTTAGATGAGATCCACCTCCCTAGATTCAGTGGCCTAAGAATTGGGCATCTAGGATAACTCAGTTGTCTATGCCTCCTTTATAGTTCTGGAGGTAGATGTTCATTTCCAGAAACACGTCACCATACCCTAACGAAGAAATCTAAGTTAGATATCTCTGAAAAATAGTACAGCCCGTCTTCCTCCATTGACTGAAGTGGAGTCTAGACAACTGGTCAGTCTAAACACACTACTTTGGGACGGCAGAAGTCAGGTGACACAAACACTAGTTCTTGTGTATTGGGACATGGTGCATTATCAAATCTTTCTCAAGGGCATCTGTGGTTACTCATGTAACCTTTCTTGTGCGTGCCAAAGATGACACTGCCAAATGGAGCGAGCTTATGAGAACAGAAGATCTGAGAAGAGCTCTCAGAGAGGAAAGCCACTGGGCAGGCTGCTTGGGTGTCTCACATGATGAAAGAACCTCACGTGGCATCTTTCCATGAAGGAGCACTACTTGTCATTCAATATTCTTCCCTCATAAAAAGTTGTGTGTTGTGGGAAAAAAAAAAAAAATAAAAGTACTTGTGTTGTTTCAAAAAGGTGTGGCTTGTTTAGGAGGTTAGACTCAAGCACCATGGTTGTCTCAATGAGCAGCACTAAGAAAGGAGAGCGAGAGCATTTTTATCTCTCTGCCACTCTGTAAGGGGTAATAGAAGGTTGGTTTATTGTTCCTCCAGCATAATATACAAGGATGATTTGTAATGAGGCAGAATCTAGAGTAAATAGCTCTTGATATAATACTTTGCCTTCAGATATCTTAAGAGGTAATCTGCGGTGGGTATGCTTGCTGTAAATCAAAGGCTACGTCTTTGCATTTGGAAGTCACTATTATTATGTTAAAGGGTGTATGCTTACATAGTCCAAGTATGGCATTTGGAAAGAAGTAATTTCACCTCAGAGTGGAAGTTTCCCTGGGGCACAAATCTTCAACAGTGAAATTTTGTATGTGTACTTTGACAAACGCATGCCCAGTGGGCATGTGCAAAGTTATGCCTTTGAAGCCATGGAAGCCTGGCTGTGGGAACCTAGAACCTTGAAGAGTTTCTCAAGGGAGAGGAAGCAGAGCCAGCTGGACTCATTTTCTATAGACAGAAATGTAATTGCTAGCTAGTAGCTACTACATTAGAAGATAAATCCTTTCTGAGACCTGGAACATGCTGGTGTGAAGTCCTTGTTAGAGGAGTTGGGTGGTAGCCTGACTGACACCTGTCCAGATTCCTCTCTTTGCACATTCTTTTTAACTCCAATATTTACTGTCACGGTAAAATGTGATCATAATTATAAGAACCAACACATAACTGTCATTACTCAGCACCTAAGAACAAACTGTATATACTCTGCTCTTGAGTGCAAACCAGCGCAGCAAAGAACAATTTCTCTAGAGTTAATGCATATCAATTCAGCAGACTTACAAACATGAAATTAAATCTATGTAGTAAAATTGATGTGCAGCCTCTTCTGCAAGAAGCGGTTTATTCTCACAACCCAGTGGTGGCTGGGGTCTATCTTCGTCATTCTCTGAGACACAACCTTGCAGCCCCTGAGAGGCAGGCTCCTCTGTGGTAGCAGATACCTCTCTTCTGCTCCATGAGCTCTTTTTTGACTTCATCCTTCAGTGCTCTCTAGGAGGTCCTACATCATCCTTAACTCACACAGGCAAATACACATGTGTTATTTTGTCTGTCCACCAAAACAGATGGACTAAAACATTGCCTTAACAGTAGGAAGTGTGTGTGTGTGCGTGTAGCGTATTCCTGCAGAGTGACCTGCACTGGAGAACCGGTGAAGGTTAAGAACAATCCAGAAAAAAAAGCAAAACAGAAAAATCTCCCATATTTTAAACCAGACATTAGTTGACTTCTCAGGGGTACAACCTCATGACAACAGAATTGGTTGCACTGCCTTAATTTGCTCATATAACTACACTTTGGATCACATCAGCCTGTGTTTGCCCTGGGTAAGAGTGCACACAAGGACAGTCACTGCTGTTCAACTGAGACACAATAGCTTGTTAAATTGTCATAAACTTATCATAAGTCTGAGTCCCAAAAGGCTTACCCGAGGTCACCCAGCAGTTTGAGACACACCCAGTGACTGAACAACATCTCCGGAGTCCAGCCGAGTGTCAAATACAATGGCACTTTGCCTCTCTAATTGTGACCAATTGTCACTGTCTTCTGATGGGTGTAACCAGGAGAAAATGGACATGGGGATGAACTGGGACTGTCCAGTGAGCCCTTCCAGCTTCATCTGAGGCATGTTGACAGGGCCTCGTCAGAAAGATTCCATGGTTCCACCAGGTCCTGTTTCTCCAAAGACAACAAATGATTAGATATCGTTGAGTAACTCAGAGAAAAGTTCTTGTGCTATGTGTAGGTGTTGTTGCCAGATAACACATTTCAGGGAGAGTGAGCATCTGTCGCAAAAATAAGAAGCGTTTTTGACCCTACAGAAGCTTGTTCAATTCAATGCCTTCCTTTCCTATGCATCGGAGTGGCAGAGTGCTACGGTTAGTGCTACGCGGTGCATAGTTTATTGGCATTATATTGATCTGAAAAGCAACTAACATGGGAAATGTAAAAATGAAATAGCGGTGCAGGGGAATCCAGTGTTGGAGGAACGCTGCTTTCCACAAGCCATGTAAACCCTAATTAATAGACAAAGGGCTCTATTCTTCGCCTGTGTTTAACTCCCCCCCCCTCTTGCTTCTTTTCCCTTTAACTGTACTCCTTTTCCCCCTCCCGTTTGCAGCAGCATATACAGGGCCTGAGGAAAGCCCATACAAATCAATGGCAACACTCTCGCTGACTTCAATGGGCTTTGTAACAAGCAAAGAGAGAAGAGAATAGGTGATTATTTTTCCTTTCCAAATGACGAGCCCCTCCCAGTAAGACAATCCATATAGTATTCATAAGTGCTTTATATTGTGCAGTGCATGGGCATAATTACTCCAACCCTCTAAACATCTAGCAGCAGTTGGTCTCTCTAATGCTTAGAAAATTATTTTAAATAGACTTTGTATCTACAAAATAGGATTTTTTTAAATTGTAAATACCTAGGGTCAGATCTCTGCAGTTGTTACCAGCATATCTGCACTGACTTCAAAAAGAATAGTCAATTCACACATATAGAAGAACTGGCCCAAACCAGCACTTGGCTGCACAGTCAAAATTATTTTGATATCCATGAGCTGTTGCCTCAAAGCCATAAAAGTAGGGTCAACCCTGCTGTTGCCCTTCAGCCAACTATCTAGACATGATCTTGATTAGTGACTCGCCTGGCTCTTCTTTGAATTCAAGCAGACTATCGTTCTGCGTCTCTACATCTCCATCTTCCCTACTCTACAACAGGGCACAAGAAGATTCCTCCACCTCTTCCTCACGATTCATTGACATAAGGACTTTACAGTGAAAAGCGAAAATCCCAGGTGTATTTAAAAAGTTATTTTCTTTTCCCTCATAGCTGCCTGCAAGTTTATCTGTTTAACGAAGGGCTATGATACAGGGGGGAGGGGAAATCTGTCACTAATTTAGTGTACTTGCATGGTCTGGACATCTAAAACATCTTTGTTCTGAAAAGCCGCTATACTTTTGGCTACACTTGGACAAAAATAATCCAACAGTATTGAAGTTTAGGTCATATGCAAATTGCTCTTATTCAAAATGGTGTATGGAATACTATCTTTCTAATCCTTCCACTAAAACATGATTTGTGGCTGTTCTTCAGAACGTCTGCCTGATTAAACATCCTTGAAAAAAAAAATGCATGGGATTGTAACAAAGAAAAATAAAAAGATTTCTTTTAATCAGTAATTAAGTAGCAATTAAGCATAATTATTACAATTTGTATCTAATTTATAATATCTGTAGAATGAACAGATGTAATTCATCCTCCAACAGTCAACAGTGTTTGGCGTAAGCAAAGCCATCTCACACTTTCCTTTACATTTGCAACAGAAGAGGACACTGTGGACGGTGAGTGAATGTGTCTTCACCAAGGGGTGGGAACACTCAGCTGTGGGGTAGGACCTGCTCAGTCATCTGGAAGCATGTGAAAATACCTGTACAGACAACAAGAGGTTTTCCTACTGTCTTCAGCACAGGAATCTTCCCTTTAAGTCAAGTGATAAAAATCTTTAGGTTTTTGACCTTGAGTATGAGGAGCTCTCACTTTTGTGGAGATGGTACCTTAATTCTGTTCCGTGTTGCAATCCGCCTTTGCAAAATGTACCCATATGCTTTTTTCTGTACAATATGATTAAAATTTCATGTGGTGGCTGGGGGAAGTTCTTCTTCAACAGGCTAGGAAAAATTACTTAGTTTATTGAGTTACTGTGTAACTCAGAGAAAAAGGTTTCAATTACAAACTCTGTGTTAATTTTCTTTAACTCCACAGTTTTTCAATAGTTAGGAAACACAGGCATGATCTTGGACTGTCTGGAGGCAGCCAATCTGACTACTTTCTGACACGGATGCTTTCAAATAAAACTATTATGAAATGTTCTCTGTTGCCTGACCTGGCTTAAGGTCCATCTGAGCCATACATGACTTGATTATAAAAGATGAGTCTTTAGATACAGCTGATTACCACAGAGCTGTGTTTGAAAAGTTAGGTGATGGGTGGCCATAAAGGCACCTTAGAAAGTTCTCTGGAATCACTTAGTATAAAACAGATATGTTTACGGACCAGAAGCTTTACCATTTGTGTAAAAATGGGAAATTCATACAACAGGCCTCCTGCAAAGGTGACCTTACGAATCTGGTTCAAGGAGAAGTAAAAACTGTACACTTGATGGATCCAGATTGTCCTTCAAGCTCATAAGGCTGAATGCACATGCCCTGCCCTTACCCTGATGTCATACCAGGCTAAGAGTCGATCCCCCAAGCATTCCTGCCGCTTGGGGAGGAAGATGCCCAAAGGGAGCTGCAAACGTGCCCAGAAGAAGCTGCAATAAACTAGTGTGCTGGTATTAGATCTGACCAGCCTGAATCTAGAATCCCTTGGGACTTGAAAAGGCAAAAAGAACCTGTTCAGATATTAAAATCTAGCTTGCTCAAGCCCTTGAACAAGCGTTACTTTGGAGAACCAAATGGGCCTGTAGTTTCCTCAGTGACAGAAGACTCACATAGTTTGTGGGAACTGTAAAGTAAAGATTTAATGGATTTCTTACCCCTTACAGCAACAATGTAAGTCTGTTAAAAAGATTGTTATACAGCAAGAACTTTACAGTTTTAAACTAAAGTTGATGGTTTCCTGATAGAATGTACCATTAAAACCTAGCTATTTGAAAGTGGTATTAAGGAGACAGATGCATATTCAAATGTTTATCTCTTTAATTTTCCAACACCTAATCTCTTAAATGAGCGTAATCAGAAAAGAGGCATTCTAATTCTCTTGTGGGGAAGGGAAGGCGCCAGAGATCAAGGAATAACCAAGCTGTGTCTCAAACTCAAGCCATTCTCATGAGACTTTGTCTGTGTTTGAACCCAAATTGGAGAGAAGAGATTTTTTGCGTACTACGTCTGCCAAACAGCAGACATACTTCTGCTCTCATGGCACAAATCCAAACTATGGACAACCTCGGTTTCAAAAAAAACTTTATAAAAAAAGTCGTGCTTGCTTATTTTGCTTTGGTTTACATAAAGATCTTTCTCACACACATACACCTCGAAGCTAAAAGAACAATAAGATTGTGAAGTTAGTCACTCAAAAGGTACAAAGGGCCAGACATGAGGTTACATATGCAACCCAAATTCAGTTCCTTATGTGAGCTCATGATTAGACATGCTTTAATTACATGGCCACATACGCTTTTTTCACAGGACAAAGATAGTGTGAGTTTGACTTATTAGAGGAGCAAAGAGTAACATCATATGCTGTGCTGGGCAGTCCTGACGAAAGACAGAATTACCAGGTCTGCATGGCAAGAAACAGGGAGACAAGCAACCCAGCTCTGCCCTGGACGGTGGAGGTGGGAGGCTGCGAAATGCCCTGCTGCCATGTCAACAGGTTCTTTCCCTCCGCCGGACCAGCAACCTCCTGCACAGAGATGTGAGGAGAAAGGGAGGCAGCAGGCTAGGACTGCAGCAGTGCCGCACGCTATGCACCACCAAGGGAATCGCTGACAAAAAGGGGCAGACTGCAGCCAAGGTTGCTCCCTCGCCTATGACCCGTTTTGTTTTCCGTGGCAATCTGGTTCACATTACAAGTACAGTACTGACAAAGTTGGGGTAGGTTTTTTGCCCTTTTTTTTTTTTTTTTTTGGTTGTTCTGGCATTTGCTGGCAGTTCCATGGCTTTTGTCACCTCTTCTCTAAATATTTCTTTGTTCAGCCTTGTGCCTTTGAAACTTTATACCCAGGTCTAGTTATCTTTGCTTTTCTAGCCCTCCGAACAAAGTAGTCACTATCTTGTAAGCAAGCGTGGACTCATCTAGGCCTGAAGTTTTGCTAAACAAAAGGTCCTCAAATAATTGTCATGACTCTAATCATCTGCCGCCTGAAAATACGCTGGCACCCTCTGAACCGCTGTGGGTATTACAGATATTTGGTTTGACTTCCACAATCACTTCAACGTGCAGGCGTTGGCTTCCTTGAGCCCAAGTCAAGTCACCACATTAAGGATGGGGGGCTGGGAAGCCCAGACAGAGACTCTCATCTCCCAGATAATAGCAGGAGACTGGGCCGGAGAGGCTTTCATCTCGCCTCTCAAATCATAATTTATCCCTTTCTATTGCCAGTGAGGCACCTGGCAAGGGAAGCCCAGACTCCTCCGAGGGAGCTCCTCTCCCTGGCAGTGCCTGCCTGGCCCGGGCAACCCGATTTCTGCTGGGATCGCCCACCAGGCATCCAAGCGGGACTCATGTCATTCCCCGCCGCTCGCCCCGGGCTCGACAGAACCGGGGGACTCACGGTAAACAGGCGGGCTGCGGAGATCGGCAGAGGCTTCAGCCACAGGCGGCGAACCGCCGCGGCCGGGCCGGGCCCCCACTGGCCCCCTGGGGCAGCGCCGGGGCCGGCCGC
>VYZM01007299.1:58329-101398 GCA_013398915.1 Dromas ardeola | reverse complement strand
CCGCCGGATTAGCCGGGCGGCTGCGGCTGCTCCCTGCTGCGCCGAAAATCCCAACCCGCAGTGCCGGCTGCACCGCCGCACTGAGATGGCGGCCGTGCCGGGCTTCTTCGCTGCGCCATCTCCGAGAGGGGATTTTGGCAAGTGTGCCCCCCTCCCCGGGGGGGGGGGGGCGGGGGAGCGGGCGCGANGGGGGGCCGGTGTCCGGTGCGAGAAGATTTATGCATCGCTTCTGTTGACTGCTCATGGAGAGGCCACTTCGTCCTAGTAGCGAGTCCTTGTTTTTGTTTACTTTTCAAGTAAGAATCGTTCTTTAGCATCCTGTGGATGCTTGGATCAACTGAAGAGATTGAGTAGTAGCTGTAAAGAGAATGATACGTGTCCTGCCGTGGGAGGATTTTTCAAGAATCTGAATGTCCTAATTGGCAGCAAATGCAGCTGAACGTCTACATGGACAGTACATTGGGATTTTTGCTTTGGATTGATTCGCATCGTAGCGAAAGACACTTTAGTGCAATTGGTCTTGCATAAAATTTAATTGTGCTTAACCGTGTTTTGTGATTCCCAAATAAGTTTCTGATCTTTCCAAAACAGCTGTAATCTGGTGTTTAAGATTTGTGAGTTGCCCCCTGCCTTCTGCTGAAATTAGTCTTATAGTGTGTTTGAGCTAAAAGGTTTGGGTTACACGGTAGGAGTGCCTGAACTGAAATACCTTTTGGTGGACTTTACTGGGAGACTGAAGGCTGTAAACAAAGTTCTAGAAAAGCAAGCAAAAAATTGTGAAGTCACTTGATGTTTTGTGAACAGTAGCTGCCTCAAACGTGTCTCAGTAGTGTTAATGCAGCATAAAGAAATAGATGAGTCCCTGCAGGTGAAGTACCTAACCGAATTGGTATTATTTGGGCTGTAGTCTCTGTAGATCTAAAAAAATACATTTAAAAATTGCTATTGATCTCAATCGGGATGCATTTGTGTAGACTGAAAGACTTTTTGTGTGAAGCAAAGTCAGTGGTATTTGATTTGGTGTGTGTAAGACTCTTTTGGCTTTGCTGCCTGTGTGGTGCATGTTTATTGGTGGATATGAAGACACTTGGCGATGGTGTAGCCTTGAGTACTAGCTATGGTTTTGGTGTCTGTCTTTTACAGGAGGTGCAACTAACACTGTAAATAAATTTCTCTGCAGCAGTAACTTGTTGGAACACTGTTTACTCTTAATAAGCAAAAGGACTTTTTGTATTTTAGCATAAGTTCATGTTATAACATGTTGATACTTGTTTTATTTTTTCTAGTTTTCTGGTCTAGACTTGAATTCCTCAGACTCTCAGAGCGAAGGAAGCTCTTCAAGCAGTAAGTACATGCAAGTTCTCAAGGTTACAAACATAATTTTAGAAATAAGGGTTTTGTAGCTGTGAAAAGTAATTCTGAAGCAAAGATTCATGGAGGCTGATGGGGAAATTGAGGAGGTTGCTAGTTACGTCTGCTTTGAAAATGCTGTATACTTTAGGTAGGAGCAGTTCGTTTAGGAGTGATACAGCGTGTGTAAACTTCTTGAGTACTTAACTAACTTGAGGGAACTTTGTGTTCCAGTTTTGTCCCAGATTTTCTGTTGCCTCTAATCAAACAGCTGAGGCCACTGATTGTAGTAGTGGCGTGATGATCTGTTTTCTCAAAACATCTGGCCTAGGGTTCCAGTGTTTGAAGGTAAAAGTTTTAGTAGTTAACTGTACTAATCCTGTGAGTAGAAATTGCATTCTCTGACATGCAAAGCTTAAGTACTAAAGAAGAAAGGGGAATCTTCCAGGAATTCACATTCAGCTTTGTGCCTGGTACATTCCGATTCACGTTGCTTAGCAGACAGATGCTTCTGGATTGTAAATGAAGAATGCTATTCAGAGGCAATTACATGTGGCTTCTGGTTTGATCTAAGCTGAACTGATGGGGAAGGAAAAATACTGGTAGTAATATTATTGTGAGTACCAGTACTTGAATGACACAGTGAAAATCTTAAGGTGCTCAAATATCTGGCACCAGGTTAAGTGTTAATGCGTTCTAGGAAGACAGGCTTTCATTGCAGACACTGTAACATCCATAAAGGGCATGTATGACTCGGTCAAAAAAAAAAATAGCAAGACCATCTGTTCATTTAAAAAAAAGTTACCTAAATGAGTATGCAAGAATTTAATTTTCACTGTGTTGGGTCCTCTGAGAGAAGGATATAAAGCGCTGTATTAAAGGACTCCTGTTTAAAGATGCTGTAAGAGGCCTTAAAGCTTGTGAGGCAGGCAGAGGTTTTTTTTCTAACAAAAAGCTGTTGTTGGAAAGGCTGGTATCTCAACAGGTGATAATGCTGCAATCTTGTAACACCACCTTTCTTTTGTCCTTTAGAAGGCCGATACATTCCTCCTCATTTGCGGAACAGGGAAGCTTCAAAACAGGGTATGTATCAGAAATACAGTGGCAACACTCGTACCTGGTTCTTGGCCTACTTCTGAATCTCTAGGAACAGACTGTTAAAAGACTTTGACAGTACTGTTAAAGGTGATTATGCAGACTGCTTGATTATTCTGCGCAAAACACTGTGACTTAATCTTCTGCTTTTAGTGTGCTATTCTTGGTTCCTTTATCACGTTATATTCTAAGGTCACGTTCAGTATCTTGACTGGCAAAATACTTTCGGTATCTCATTAAGCAATTAACTGTGACTGAAGCAAGATGGAGTCTTCCATCTTAACCAGCTCTGTAATCTTGAGTATCCACTTTAATGAATTATGGGAGTACATTTTTTTTCTGTGATTGACTGTGTTGTGGAACTTTAGTAACCAGTTGTTTAATATGAACAAATGGCACAGTTTAACTTTGTAAATGTATGTTCTACACAGCTTGCTCTTAACTAGGCAGCATGAGAAACAAAATACTTAAGAAATGTCCTTGTTTAGCTTCCTGTAGTTTTTGTGGAGGTCCACAAGAGTACTTGCAGAAGGAAATGTGGGATACTGATGCATGAAACACATGACCAGTGTTGGTCATCTGTTTACACAGGGGAATTTGTGCTGAGAAATGGCCTTTGTATCTTGCACTTGACCTTCTAAACAAAACATAAGAAAAATTTTGTGGAGTTCTTCAGTGGAATAAATCATGACCTTTGTAAGATACAAAGATAGTAGATACTGCAGCATGCATTATCATCAGGTCTAATGACTTCTGTAGATAGAAACATTTCCTCTAACACCCACTGAAGTACTGTAATGGAAGAACTAAAATGCTTTTTGCTATGTTACAACTTAAGGAAGCCTTTAATCTCATCTCTTTCTAAAACAGTGGACTTCCACAGATTCTCTTTTCAATACTGCAAGAGGACTCATTCCATTTGGAGTGGGTGGAAGGAGAGTATTGAAGTATATGCTGAAGTATGTATATTTCATAGTACTTCTGGAGCTGTGTAATTTTAAATTTGACTAGATAAAAAATGCTCCGCTCCAGTTTTGTGCCATCTGAAGGAACAGATTGATGTGGTTTTTGTCGTGCTTTTGCATGTGTCCAGGCTAGTGTGTTTTTGTTTTCTTAAACCTAAAAGAAGCACAGCCTAAAGCACCAAATGATGAACAGCCTGTTAAGAGAGGCCAGTGTTTTGGGGAAAGTAGAGGGGCTGGTTGGCAGCTCAGTGCTCTTGGAAGTTCCTGATCACATTAACCTCAGATGCTGAGCAGTCTTTCAAGAAATCGACCTGCTAACCCTGAGAGGAATGTGCAGGTTTCTCAAAAGCAGGAAACAAAGTTGGCTTGTGGACACCTGGTGTTTATATATAGATTTCCTTTGCCTATATGGCAACTTGTACCAAACTCCGGTTTCATCTTTGGGGATATTGGATATGGAGGGATACTTTAGTCTTGACCATGAGTTTGTATTATGACATGTTATGTATAGGACTGTCACTGTTGTCCCTTCTGTACAAGACCAGAGTTCAGACATTGCAATGAGATCATGTGTGGCTTTTCTGGGGACTTCAAGCTTCACCTTGCGAAAATGTAAACAAGTTACGAAACTTAAGTTTGGCACATGGCTTGTTCAATTAATAGAACATAGGCTACTGCTTTCCTTGGTAAACCTTCAAAACTTCCTGTAAACCTGTTTTGAGTACTGCATCACTAGTCTCTTCATGGCTCCCTCTGACAAGGCTCATGATGGCTAAATGGAAAAGCTACAGTTCCAGTTCAGGCCCCCTACTGGGAAGCAAAGTGGATATCATCAGTACAGTGATGTAAAGCTGAGCTATTTTATAGGATGTTTTGAAGTCTGTTACACAGTTGTACTTTCATAAAAGTAATGCTTGTTTCTGTTATTTACAACTAAATTGATAATTGCTTCTTTAAGTGTGTTGAAGGTTTTCTGTATATTGGCTGCTCCTTGGAATCTTTAGCAACAGATGTTTTCGAGGTGTAGACATTAGCAAGCAATAGGCAAAAGAGACATTGGATAACAGTGGTATTTGACCATGTAACAAAACTCTTGATGCAGCCTTGCAAGTGTAGCAACCTGAGAAAATCTTTATCGATGTAAAAATCAGTTAAACTACTTGGTAGAGCTATGCTTCAGTAATGAGTAGAATTGTCTTGCTCACATACCATGACCTTACAGACTTTTGTGTGAAAGTGTTAATTAACTATTACTGCATTCAAAGAAACTTGAAAAAAGAGAAAGAATTATTTGCGTCTCCTGCATGGTGTTCCCTTAGATATGCTCTAGCAATGAATAGTGTATAGTTTCTAGCTTGGGGTACTTTCCTCTAGTTGGTGACAGTGTAGTAATTCATAGATGCTATTCAAGTTGCACAATGACCATACTTGCAGCTAAGTAAGAAATTGCTTAAGGCAGTGGACTTAATACTTGAAAATTGCTGTTGTGTTTGTGAAGAGGTGAACACCTTCGTGATTTCAGTAGGTATTGACAGGGGAAGCATGCTAAGGAATCTGGAGTATTTTTTTAAAACTCCTATAGTGCCTTCTTCAGTTTACTCTTTCCATACACCTGCAGATCTGTTCCTATTGTAACACTAATCTGTTAGCTTAGGAATGGGACAGAACTGTGGGAAATAAGAGGATGCATAAAAACACATCCTTAGGTTACTTAATGGCAGTTCTGTCTTTCAACTGTTGAAGCTGCAGTGCGTGGAGCTTGGTATGCAGGGCTGCCTGGTCTGAAGTGTCTTGCTTCTGTGAGCTTGACTTGATAATGCTAAAGCTTGATGTCATGTCACTTTGTTGTTATAACTTCCTGGAAGCTGCTCTTGGGTATTTAAAGTCTATTCTGAGCTATAGTAGATCAAGGAGTAGATCTTGGAACTTATTTTAAGGGTCTTTTCCAAACTAAAGGACTTCATGATTCTTACTATTTTTCACAGCTTTAAAAAGTTGATGATTGTTGGTGCATATGGCAGCTTTTCAAGTAAGCTGACAAGGATTGGTGATAGAGCATTATAAAATGCGAATTAAAATGCTAATTGAGGAGAAGCATTGACAATTCTACAATTCTTCATAGGTGCAAGAACTAAAAAAATTGTTCTGGAGTAAATTAACTTACTGAACTCCAAACTTATCCCTTTGAGAAAATTAACTTACTGAACTCCAAACTTATCTCTTTGAGAAATATGGGCTGGATGGAATCTATATAGGTTTTTACTTAAAAAAAAAAAAAACAAAAAACAAACCACAACAAAACCCAAAAGGAACCCCCAAAAACCAAAACAAAATTATGTTTGAGGAATTTCATCTTGGTGCATTTGCTTTTGATTTTTAATTTGCCATGTGTTCTAAATCATCATGATGACTTCTGCTAGCTGGTTACCTAGAATTGACTTGTATGGCCTGGACCTTTGTTCCATGCTGATCCACAAGTAAAATCAAACTAAGAATACCACACTGAGTGTGGAATTAATAGTGCTAATTGTCAAGCAGTGTATGTATATATGTATTTGTTAAAGACTTGGTCTGGAAGTTCCTGCAGTACCTCAAAGAAAAATATGGTAAGGTGCCAGCTGCAGAAAGTAGTATAGTAACAAGCTAGATAAATAAGCTTACTTTGTATGCTCTTTGGAGTACAAAATTTTGACTCCTTTCCAGAACTTGATAGAAGATTTTAATGTAGTACAGTCAGACCAGTTTTTTCACTAATGCGAAACTGCATCTGTATATTCCTGAAGATTGCTCTGTCAGTACCACTGCTGTTAGATCTCTTAGTAGGATGGCATATCCCAATATATTTAGTGTGGTTTGAAAGTGACTCATACTAAAATCTAGTTTTAGATGCCTTCTAAACAAGCAACAAATAAATTTCTCATACGTTAACGAAGTGATTATGGTATTCCTGATCTTCTGTCAGCAGTCTCTCTATGTGAAATTAATTTAAGGACTTAAGTTACTTCTTAAAGGACTAGGGAAGTCTTGAGTGCTAATAAACTTCATGCATGGATTATTTTTGCTCTGTGCTTCAGTTAGCCCAGACCAAATGAGTTACAGTTATCACGCTAGTTTTTAGAATTCCCTTGTGACTAGCGCATGTCTGGATTCTGGGGAGTAGAACTTCTTACTTTAGAAAAAGTGGGGAGGAGAGGGAATGACATTCTCCAGAGAACATCTAACAAGGTAGAGTAATTGTTGTAGCAAAGCTTTTATTGCAGAGACAGGGCTTAGTTACTCTGAAGAAAGGGTTGTTTCTTTGTTTCATGGTTGCTTTTACTGTCTGGTGCATAGGTCTTGACTGGTTTTGTGTTGTGGAGCTGGCAAAACCATGCTCGCTAATAGGAGTGAGAGTATTTATCTGTTTAATTATTTCATTTATTCTCTGCTAGAATCCCCTAGTTGAGACTCTGGTTGTGTCATGTTTTCAAACTTGCAAAGGTTGGAAGTCTGAATCAGAATTTGTAAGTTATTAGTGTAGAACCAAAGCACTGTTTAATGCTCTACATTTCTGCCTACCTCCCAACCCCTGGTAGCTGAATAAAAACAAGGGTTTTTACTTCATGGTGTTGGCAAGCTGATACTCTCTATTCTTCTTGGTCCTTTTTCTTTGAGTTAACATTCCTAAGTAGGCATCTACTGAAGGTCGGTGTAAAAGTGCTGTGGAAAAATTCAGTGGGGTAATTCATTGTTAAGAACTCCATGTTCCTTATTTCAGTGTGATCATAGATTACATTGCTCTGTGTACTTGCAGTATGACAAAATATGGTAACTACCACATGGATTTCTAATGCGAGGGCTAATACTGTTTATTGATTTCCACCAGAGGCCTTGTCAACCTCAAAAATGAAATGCATCCAGCATTTATGCTGAAGTCAGAGAGATAATGTAGGCTTGGCAAAACTTAATGTTTCTTCTGATACGTGTTTAAGCCAAAGGAGGCAACTTACATAATATCACTAAGGCAAGTGCAGTGTTATACAAAATGATGTGCTTGTACATGAGTGGAGGCGTTTCAGCAAGTTCTCGTAGGCAACGAGAGATGCTTAGTCCCTACTTGAATAAGTTTTAACATTCGTACGTCTTCCATTCTTGAAGGACTGCCTTTCAATGTGGTAGACCTTCCAGTGAAGACTTAATGCACAGAACTTAGCTTTTTTTCTTGTAAAAGCTTAGACTATGTAATGTATGGCTAAAATACCTTTTTTACTAGGTTTTGATAGTGGTGGCTGGAGCTCTAGCAGAGACAAGGATGCATACAGCAGCTTTGGTGCGCGGTCTGACCGTGGAGCAAAATCAAGCTTTTTTGACCGTGGAAATGGATCAAGAGGAGGAAGGCAAGTACTTATTTGTCTGGGTGGTGTATACAAAGTCTGTCTTAAGTCCTAGTAGTGCATCCGTAATTTTGATGTTAGAATTGGAGTTCTGGTGTGAACAACAGGATGAGGTAGGAGGAACCTGGGAGGGGAGGAGAGAGTGAAAGAACACTGCTTTTAAAGCTACATGAGTTTAAGGATGGGAGATTTGCATGTGTTGAAAAATGTGCCCTGTAGTCTACCACCAGCCACTCACTGCAGCTATAATGACTTGCTGACCTAACCGTTTCACGAAAAAAAGGGCTAGTTGGGTGGCTACTTCCAGAAAAATCATGAAGAGCTGTTTGGGAGCACATAAACTACATCAAAATGGATTTTTTTTTTTTTTAATTTCAGTATCTTTTTCCTTGTTTAAAAAGTATAGTTAATAAAACTGGGTGAGACTCTTGCAGGTTCTCTACCTTACTTGATCAGTCTTACACACATCATGCGTTGTATGCACAAGTGTGGTGAGAGTGACCTTTATCGACTAGTAAAGCTGACGCTAGTCCTGTATCCAGACTTTTCTCAAACATGATTTACCAGACCAAAAACTAAACAGTTGAGGTAAGGACTTTTTCCACCTTCTTTCCAAGTCAGTAATACAGGTGAGCTCCCTCTTTGTAAAATAATAATGTGACATGCTATTGAGGTATTTACTTTGGTCACATGTGTGGTGGGGGAATAAAGGAACAAATCACAGCATTTGAGGGTTTTGTCTGGATGTGGGAGACCTATGTAAAATGATGCACAGAGAAAGGGGGGAGTACCAAACAATGCCTCCGAAGAGGTTTAAGCAGACCTCCCTACAAAAATGGCAAAGACTGAGCAACTTCAGTTGCAGCTCTACTGGCAAATGAATGATTCTTTCACATCTGTTACATTTAACAGACTGAAAATTTTGATAAAAGGTTTGATGTGTCAAGCTCAACTGAGCTGTGAAATTGACAAACTCTTCTGTCTGTGACAGAACAACATGACCTAGTCTGATGGCTGGGACTAAACTCTTCAGTTGGTAGGTCAAGAAACAAGTACAGATGATCTGATGACTTTGAATTCTTCTACAGTTTCACATGTAATACCCAGAGCATACACTGCTAGATTATTATAGTTTTAATTTTGCATGTCAAAAAATCCTGTTGCCTGGGAACGGTGGCCTGATATTCTTGCTGTATTTAGATATGAAGAGCGTGGAAGAGGTGGTGACTATGATAGGAGTGGCTTTGGTAGATTTGACCGTGGTGGGAATAGCCGCTGGTGTGACAAATCAGATGAAGATGACTGGTCAAAGCCTCTTCCCCCAAGTGAACGCCTGGAACAGTAAGTAATGGAATAGTGTAAATTCATGTGACAGGGTCAGTTGGTGTGACTAGCAAGTAAAATACTTTCTCTTCTGTTTTTAGAGAGCTCTTTTCAGGAAGCAATACTGGCATTAACTTTGAGAAATACGATGACATTCCTGTTGAAGCAACAGGTAGCAACTGTCCTCCACATATTGAAAGTGTAAGTTTTTTGCTTTTTTGGTTGTGTGTTTTTTTTTCCTCTTAAATTTGGTTTGCTGATGTATCTAATAGTGACTATTTGGATGTGAAACTTGATGTGATGCTGCCTTCAGTTCAGGGCGGAAGGGAAACACTGTTTTGCCTTCCTATGGCTAAGCAGTTTTGCAGAGGAGGGTTGCATATGGTGAACTAAGACATGGGAGAAGTTGTGTAAGCTTGGTCAGTTAACACTTGTAGCTCACTTGACTATGTGACTTTGAGCACTTCTACTTCTTTACACGTTTAGAGTTGCTGGTTTGGAGCAACTGCTTAAGCATAGGCAGTGCATTGTGCTAAGCGTAGTATGCTAGTGTAGTCTGTATTTCAGGCTTGGCTGGCTGCTTTTAAGACTCACTTACATGATTGGACTACATAGATACCAGACTCGGGGTAACTAGGTCCTGAGTATCTGTAAACTTAATAGGCAAGTTTGTTCTGTAGGAAGATATGAAACAAAAGCTACTTTATAAATGACTTAAATTGAATTATGTGTTCCATGGTGGCTGAAGGGAAGCATCCCCATTTTTCTTGTTTTAAATATCTTACAGTTCAGTGATGTTGACATGGGAGAAATTATTATGGGAAACATTGAGCTCACACGCTACACCCGTCCTACTCCAGTCCAGAAACATGCAATACCTATTATTAAAGAAAAGAGAGACTTGATGGCCTGTGCTCAGACAGGTAAGTTAGTAACTCTTTACTGCACCTACTTAAGAATAGGGTCTTGTATTTCTCAAGTTGCAGGTAAGAGGTCTGTAAGGTAGTACAACTTTCTGTTCAGAGTATATTGAAATAGCCGCAGTGTTGAAAATTAATTAGCCTTAGAGTCATGCAGCCGCTTTAGATGTGGCTGACTGGATTTACTCTGTCTTGAGAGAAATGTTCATGGCTTTTTTGCGGTGCTGAGTGGTAAGTCTTTTGTAGAGAAGCTCTACTGCCTAAGGAGTGCTCTCCAGTGGCATAGGTAGTATCCATATACTAGTGCAGATGTTGCTGAGGAATATGCTAGTGATACAGGATTAGTGCTGTAGTCGACAGTACAGTATCTTTGAAAATAAATATTAATAATACTAAATTGTCCTGATAGGGTCTGGGAAAACAGCTGCATTTCTTCTACCAATATTGAGCCAGATCTATGCAGATGGCCCTGGTGATGCCTTGAGAGCTATGAAGGTAAGTATTTAAATACCTAGTCTCAGAAAAGCTATGACCAATGTGTATTTCTGCCCATATGCTGATGTATGCCACTGAACACAATAACTGGGCTTAAATGTCATACTATTTCGGGTATGATAGGCAAGCTTCTCAACTTCTAGAAGACTTCAGCGATTTCCCTTGAAAAATACAAGCTGCGGAGCACTTTTTTTCCTACCTAAAGGGTTGATACATGTAGCTGTCTAGGGAAAAGATTATTTGAGTGTTTTTGTTGTTGCATAAACTTTAAAGATGCTTCCCTTGCTACAGAAAACTTAGTCACATGTCTGTTGTAGTGACTTTAGGATAGGAAGTAACAGGGTTTTTTTGACTGTTTCTCTGCTGCTTAAGCTATGGATGATGGCGCAGGTCATAGAGACCAAGCTTGTGCAGCTGTGTTGCTGTTAATGTATTAGGTAACAGCTGAATTTTAGGTACTGTAGTATGGCAGAGTCTTCAGATAAAGTGCTTAAAACAAGTTGGCTTTCAGCCATGCTTTTTCTTTCATAAGACTAACTTGGTGACCTGTCTTCAATATTCCCTGTAGTAGCTGTTTTAATTCCCCTAGTATTTGGGGTACTCATTCCAAGTTGTTTTTTTTTTCTTCAGGAGAATGGAAGGTATGGGCGCCGTAAGCAATATCCGATTTCACTGGTCTTGGCTCCCACTAGAGAACTGGCTGTGCAGATCTATGAGGAGGCCAGAAAGGTATATCTAGGGGTTCATCATTATAAAATAGCTGAGGTATAGTTTTTTCTTAGACCTAATTTACTTCGTTTTATAGTTTGCATACCGTTCCAGAGTTCGTCCCTGTGTTGTATATGGTGGTGCAGACATTGGTCAGCAGATACGTGACTTGGAACGTGGATGTCACTTGCTTGTAGCAACTCCAGGACGACTGGTTGATATGATGGAGAGGGGAAAGATTGGACTGGATTTCTGCAAGTAAGTACAATGTTCTTGTCCATATGCTAATGATATGACAGCTAGAAACCCTACCTTTCACAGAGAGATCTAGAGTTAATGACACTTAAGTTTTAGTTCTGTCTAGTTGATAACTTCTAGCCTAGTGTCTGTGCTGGGTTACAGCTTAAAGAGCTCTGAAGAATAACCTTTCTTACTATTATTCAGGTACCTGGTGCTTGATGAAGCTGACAGAATGCTTGATATGGGCTTTGAACCTCAAATTCGTCGAATTGTTGAACAAGATACTATGCCACCAAAGGGGGTTCGTCATACCATGATGTTCAGTGCTACTTTCCCCAAGGAAATCCAGGTACTTTACAAAAGTTCAAGTATTTTAACAGTTCATAGGTCCAAATTCCCCTTCCACAATTGCAAAAAAAAAAGTAATAATATTGTTCTGATAGTATTTTTTCTTCCCTCTTTTTAGATGCTTGCTCGTGACTTCCTTGATGAGTATATTTTTCTGGCTGTTGGCAGAGTAGGTTCTACTTCTGAGAATATCACACAGAAAGTAGTATGGGTGGAAGAGTCAGATAAACGATCATTTCTGCTTGACCTGCTAAATGCCACAGGTAAAGACCAGTTTCGGCTAAGCAAATAAGGCGAAGTTCAGATGAGGCAAAGGCAAATCTTATGACTCAAGTAACAATACTACTTTTGAGTAGGTGAATGAAAGGGTGTTTCCTTAAAAAGCAGTGAGTACATTCCACTGACTGAATGGGGAGGGAGGTCTCCAGTGGCTTCAGTTTAGAGTAAACAAGAGCAGAGACCTAAGGCTGCCTTTTACCTGGTGGGTGGAGCCAAGTATTGGTCTGTGCAGCTTTTCTGGTAATGTGTGCTTCAATTACTAGGCAAGGATTCGTTGACTCTGGTGTTCGTGGAAACTAAAAAGGGTGCAGATGCTCTTGAGGACTTCTTGTACCATGAAGGATATGCCTGTACAAGTATACATGGAGATCGCTCTCAAAGAGACAGAGAGGAAGCACTGCACCAGTTCCGTTCGGGCAAGAGCCCAATTCTTGTTGCCACAGCAGTAAGTAAAATCTATGAAGTTTGAGCCAGTAAGCATATTACTTGGCCTGTGGAATTTTACTAACATTTGGTTTAATCCTTCAACCATTAGGTAGCAGCAAGAGGACTGGATATCTCAAATGTAAAGCATGTCATAAACTTTGACTTGCCAAGTGACATTGAAGAGTATGTACATCGTATTGGTCGCACAGGCCGTGTAGGAAACCTTGGTAAGTATGATCTAGAACTTTCATAGACAGCCCTTCATACCCAAGTTGATAGGTGTAGTAGTATCGGCTAAGGAGCAGACTGTAACTAAGTACTTGAGAAGGCCATGCGGTGTGTTCTCTGAACCAGAAGCTGGTCACTGCTGTCTAGCCAGTGTGGAAGGCAGCTAGTTCCTTTAGCCTAGTGCTTTTGTTGCTATTTAAAAGCTCTGATAACCACATGTAAGTTTGGTGTCTTCTGTGTCTGTCAGTAAACAGCCAGGGGTTTTGTGACTAGCTGTGGTGGAATAATTGTCTTAAACGGCTTTCTCTTCGGGTAATTATAGTGTTCTTGAGCTTGGCTATAAGGAATCTGATCTTGTACTTGTCATGGCTGCAAGTGGAATGTGGAATTGGGTTTAAGTGCTGTGGTGTATTTGCTTTGTGTGGGGCTAAAACTGAATATTTACTTTAGGTCTTGCCACCTCATTCTTCAATGAGAGGAACATAAACATCACTAAGGACTTGCTTGATCTTCTTGTTGAGGCTAAACAAGAAGTACCGTCTTGGCTGGAAAACATGGCCTATGAACAGCATCACAAAGGAGGTGGCAGCCGTGGGCGATCTAAGAGGTAATGGTTGCAACTTTGGCTAAAGGTATACTTAATCCATTGTGGGAGGCAGTTTTGTGACTTGTTTTCAGTGTGAAAATAGAGTTAGAGGAAGACAAACTAGTGCAGTATAAACTGTGAGTTATGTGCATCAGAAGATGACAGCTTAATGTCTGGTTTTGCTCCATCTTGCCATAAGGCAATTAACCCGTAAGACTTTTTTCCTTTTAAGTGGGCAACTAGATATGGCTGAGGTACAATGGCACTTAGCAAAAATAGCTTTAGAACTCTGTGAAAGCACTTACAAAATGCTTACTAGAAATACATTTCTGGCACGTGCAGGTATGTACCTTATGCAGCTATTTTGATGTTTAGGAGAAGGTTAACGCATGCCTCCTGACATAAAACAGGAAAGGTATGAGAGTTAGACTGCAGGTGTGAGGCCACTTGTAAAATGGTTTTGCTGTGGAAACCTAAAATGCTTTATAAGCTGATAATGCAAAGCAGTGTTTAATGGCTTAAAGGGGTGGGAGGAGAAGCAGCCCTTCCTCTTAGTGTAGTTAATATGATATGACCAAATGAATTCTAGTTGTTTGGCTTCTTCAGAAGCACGCTTGTAAAATGATTTAACTCCCCTCTTCTACAATACGAAAGGTGGTCATAAACGCATCACTTGAACATTAAGGTAGTTTTGAAAATTCTGTGGAGCAGAGGATCAAATCTTACATTAATTTGGTAAGAACCAAATCTTACCAGGACCCAAGAAAGTAATTCTTAGTCTAACATGGCAAATTCAATGTGACCCTTCTTGAATAGTAGTAAATTTTCCTTTGCTATCTTGAATGCCCTTTCCAGATAGCATTGTGATGAGTGTAAAGCATGCTGAGCTCAACATTTGTAGTGGTTGTTGGCCAGCTGTAGTTGGTAACCAGGGTTGAAGAAATTTAGTACTTGAAATCAATGTCTGCAGTGCTTAAGATACCACTGTTGTTACTCAAGTGTTTGTTTTCTTCCTTTATACAGCAGTAGGTTCAGTGGAGGATTTGGTGCCAGAGACTATCGAACAAGTAGTGGTTCTGGCAGCAGTAGCTTTAGTAGCAGTCGATCAACCAGCAGCCGCAGTGGAGGGAGTGGCAGCAGAGGATTTGGAGGTAAGAAAAACTGGGCAGGCAGTGCTCTGGCAAATACCAAGCCAGATGTAAATGCTTGCTGTAGTAAAACCTCTGGAGGTAATGTTTAAATATGGGGTCAGCTGGCGCTTGTTATGTGAAGTCGCAGCATCTTTCTTGGATCTAGGCTAGTGCAAGTTACTTGTCTTCCATTAGTTTGATGCTATCTGTCTCTTCCAACGTTTTAGTTAATGTGTGCATTTGACAGTACTTTTGGGGGTGGGTTTCCTTTAACAGACATCCTGTCTGTGCCCTGGGCTATTTTCTTGTTGTGAAGGCTCAAGTCTTCAGTGGGTTAATTAAGCATCGCTTTCTCTTGCCTTTCGTAGGTGGTGGTTATGGAGGCTTCTACAACAGTGATGGATATGGAGGAAACTATAACTCCCAGGGGGTTGACTGGTGGGGCAACTGAATCTGCTTGCAGCAGATATCCTACCAAACAAGCTAATATGGAAACCACATGTAACTTAGCCAGACTATACCTTGTGTAGCTTCAAGAACTCGCAGTACATTACCAGCTGTGATTCTCCACTGAAATTTTTTTTAAGGGAGCTCAAGGTCACAAGATGGAAACAAAGGAACAAGTAGCCCTATCTTGAAGGTGGTTTTGAAGACTCTATTGCTGTAGTCAGGATTAACTCCCCTCCCACCCATCCCCACCCAGGAACTGCATTTATAATTTTGTGACTGAGGATCATTTGTTTGTTAATGTACTGTGCCTTTAACTTTAGACAACTTTTATTTTGATGTCCTGTTGGCTCAGTAATGCTCAAGATATCAATTGTTTTGACAAAATAAAAATTACTGAACTTGGGCTAAAATCAAACCTTGGCACACAGGTGTGATACAACTTAAACAGGAATCACTGATTCATCCATAATATTACAAAGAAAAACTTATGCGGTAGCCTGCATTAGGGCTTTTGGTATTTGCAGATTTGAAAAATAAAACATCTTGAAGCATATCAATGCAATTAGTTTCTAATGTGGCAAAACTGTACTAAGTTAAAGTTCTGATTTGCTCACTCTATCCTGGATAGGTACTTAGAACCTGATAGCCTTTAATAAGCCATTCCAGTCATGATGAGATGATGTATGGATACATGCATACATTAAAAGCACTGTTTTTGAAGTTAATGCAAGTAAATACAGCAATTCCTTTTTCAATATTTAGGCAGATCATTAATGTGAGCTAGCCAAATGTGGGCAGAACATTACAGGGAACGTTTAAAGGTCTGATAACTTGAAATAGTTTTTAGGAGAATTCATCTATTTAGACTTTTTAAAAATGCCTGCCATATGAAATTGAAATGGTAGAATGGCTGACCATGGCAGTGATTGGTCCTCCTTAAGGGCCTGACTGAATTTTTGGTCTAATAACGCATGCTAGTGTTGATGTTTTTTGGTCAAGAGGGTATGAACAGGAAGAATTATGCAGCAGGCTTTATTTTAATGCAGATTCACATTACTCTGTTCAAGCTGCGTGGAGATGTTAAACTGGCTTACTGTAGACTTTGTAAAATGGCTCCAGAAGAGTAACAAACAAACCTGAGATCACAGAGGTTGGAAATGTACATAAACTGCACAAGGTTTCAATTCTGCTATTAAAGTGCAGTTTTAGTCAGTTTTAGTTGCATAGGTTTCCATTGTATTTATAGTCTGTTTATGCTAAATCTGGCCAAAGATAAGTATTGTCCACCAGAAAAATGCCTCTGCCACTTGGAATTTCTGTGCTGATGTTGTGGCCAGAGCAGTTAACAACTAATCTACAGTGGCATAGGAAAATGGCAAAAATCTCCTAAAGTGCAATAGATTTTTTCAAGTGTATTGTGCCTTGTTCTAAAACTTTTATTAAGTAGGTGCACTTGACAGTATTGAGGTCATTTGTTATGGTGCTATTTCAAGTCTAGGTTTAGGCCCTTGTACATTTTGCCCATAACTTTTTACAAAATACTTCTTTTATTGCACATTCAGAGAATTTTATATATGTCTTGTGTGCGTGTCCTTAACTTCCAATCTTATTTTGTCTCTTGGAGATTGAACGCAGCTTGTTTAAGGAGAAGGAAATAGATTCTAAAACTTATTTGGGACCATGGGAATGATAGCTGGGAAGAAAACTATTTGCACACGACAGATTTCTAGATACTTTTTGCTGCTAGTTTTGTGTAATATTTATTGAACATTTTTGACAAATATTTATTTTTGTAAGCCTAAAAGTGATTCTTTGAAAGTTTAAAGAAACTTGACCAAAAGACAGTACAAAAACACTGGCACTTGAATGTTGAATGTCACCGTATGCGTGAAATTATATATTTCGGGGTAGTGTGAGCTTTTAATGTTTAAGTCATATTAAACTCTTAAGTCAAATTAAGCAGACCCGGCATTGGCAGTGTAGCCATAACTTTCTGATAGTAAAACAAAAATTGGCAACTTAAAATTAAACATGCCAAGGTTTTGATACACTTGTCTTAAGATATTAATGAAACACTTCTAAACACTGATGTGAAGTGTCCAGATTCTCAGATGTTTGTTGCGTGAGTTTTGTTTAGTTGTGTGTTTTTTTTTCAGTGAATGTCTGGCACATTGCAATCCTCAAACATGTGGTTATCTTTGTTGTATTGGCATAATCAGTGACTTGTGCATTTTAGCAAGTTTTATCAGCCAGCAATATTTTTCAGTTCAGATACAAGGATTCAAAACAATATGCAAGAATGGATTTAAACTTGCTGAATGTGAAAATTGAACTTCAAGTCACTGTAGGTTTAGAATTGCTTATTGTATTAGTTTAGATGCTAGCACTGCATGTGCTGTGCATATTCTTGATTTTATTAAAATAAAAAAGTTGAACTGCACAGTCTACTCATTTGTGAAGCGTCACTCTTCTGGTTTACAAGACATGTAGCCCCAGCAATCTCATTGACGTACAACTCGAAGCAGGTGAATCTAGTGTGGTACCGCATCAGCATGCTTACAAATGGCAGCTACTAGGCTTAGGGCTATAGCTGTAGTAACCTTAAAATAATTTGTGCCCTGACATGTTGGATACTTGTACAGGTTTTTTAGAGAAGCTAACAAAGCAGGTGTGGGACAGATGAAAACTTTTTTTTTTCCTTGGGGGTACCAAGTTTGCCTGTAACATAATTAAAACTTACTGAACTTGTACTCAGACTTGATTCCTCGGCCATTTAATATTAAGGACTTAATCTCACAGTTGTGACTCTGAACATAGCAAAGGTGCATTGTAGTAGACAACTTTAATTTTTGTCATCTTGCCTGTTGATTGTTGCTAGGCAGCCTCAATGAAAAGAAGCATGTGCAATTCTGTGGGGAAAAGTGCAGTACGTACCCTCTTGCCTCTCCCTCCAAAAAAGTGTGCCCCTTCTTCCCCCCAGTTAGCAAAGGTTTACCTACACTCCAGTTTTGAATTTGTTTTCTGAAACAAAGCTATGGGACTGAGCTGGAATTAGGTTAAATGGTGGAATATCCAAGGGGATATAGAGGAGGGAATAGGTTCAGATATTTCCAGTCTATTTTAGAAGCTAGATGAAAGTCTTCATTAAGAATGTGACTTAGAAAGAACCTAGATTTAATGACACTAAGAACTGGTGAATTCCCTGTGAGAAAGTAATGCTGAGAACTCAGATCCACAACAGTGCACAGGGAACGGGTCAAGGACCGGTAAAGGCGTGATGTGGAGTTGCTGGTCCTGGATCCCTACACTGCACATCTGTAAAGGTAGTCTTCCCTCCTTGGTACGCTGCCACATGGTGATGTGTGTGGGTTTTGAAGAACGATGGTGAGGAAGAGGTCAGCATGCTTACCAGGATAGCTTGCTGGAGGAGCTGCTTTGAGCACCCTGAGTGTGGACCACACTAAATTTACCTGCTTTAGACTTGTGCTAATTAATCAACCTCATCATGCAGGGCTTTGTGTTGTCATGCTATGTCCCTGGATGTGCAATATGCACTTGAGTATCTTCCAAAAGCTCTAACCTGACAGTTCCCCCCCCCACCTGCATATCATGTAGCTAAAGTTGTAGAAATACAGAACCACAGTTAAGGGAGAGTGGAGTGCTGTGCATTGTGGAGGTGGCCTGTGGGATCTGGAAGTCAAGCCTTGAGGATAAAGGCTTGCACTTGATGCTTGAGCGTGAGGTTTGTTCCTGGTGAAGCCTGTTGCAGAAAGTGCAGGTGTGGCAGAAGTCACCGGGCAGCCGAAACCACAGGAACATTAGTGAAGCAGCTCTAGGCCAGGCCGGTGAGCAGTGCTCTCCGGAGCAGGGATCCTAAAGGTACCAGAGTGGTTACATAAAGCAAGGGCAGCTCCGAGTGCAAAGTGAGTGAAAACTGATGGAGGAAGTCTGGCACTTATGTGCGGCAGAAATGCTTAGGAAGATTCTCTTCCATTGAGGCTGGAGGAAGCAGTTTACCTCTGGTGGTATGAGGTTGAAATGGCTACTGAGGAAATGGCAGGTATGAGGAGTGTTAGGATGCTTAAGGTGTTGTGGTAAGAGAAGTGCAGAGCATGTTCCCACAGAGGTGGGAGTTTGTACTGGGCGGCATAATTTTTCTCATGATAAATGGGGAAAGACTTGGGGAATGGGTGGAGAAAACTAATCCTGAATTGTAAGGTAAAGAAAAGGGGTTGTGAAGTTAAATGGTAAAAATAATTAGTGATTTGTCTTTGTGAATCTGCATTGTATCAGGCCTTCAAAATGTGCAGTGAAGTCAGTCCTTATGCAGTAAGTGGCTGCATACACCAGCAGTGGCAGAGGTTATAGTGAAAAGGCTGTAGGAAAACCTACGCTTGTTTCTGCCAGTGAGGTTACTGTGACCTGTGAAGATAAGCAGTGGTCTTGAATCAACATCCATTTGACTGTGGTGGCAAGGGGTGGGAAGGATTTAGATTAATGTCCTATTGTGGATTCTCAAAAAGGTGGAGAGCGCAGTGGGGTTACTAGAGGGATTTGGTTACTGTTTTGTTAGGTGCAAGCATGAAATGTAGGCAACGATTGAGTACAGGAAAGACGACTTGCGCAAGCAGGATGCTGCTGAGGCTTTCACCATGGCAATCAAAACAAAAGTTGCGCTGTATACCTCATTAAAAGTGTGTGTCTGTAGCCTTCTGAGTTTGTGAATCCTCATCAAGTGCGGTGTTCACTGTTGCTCATACTGATCAATGTCTTCCTGAAAATAACCTGCAGTTAGTTATTACAGTCTACATTGAATTATAGATCTTAAGTGTTCGCTCTCATGCTTTGGAGGAGGAGAGCAAGGGAGTAGTTTCACTCCTACTCTGTTGTGAGCTCTTCGGCTTTAGTGAACATGTCTAGATCTGTTGCGCTAGCACACAATCCAACCTCACAGGACAGTCACAACTGGATTATGTTTGAGGGCAAGAAGATTGCCAAGGCTATAGAGAGAATAAAATATTCCATGAAACTATCTTGGTTACCACTTGGTGTCAGAAAACATATCCGTACAGATTCTATCTGTGGTTCTGCTGGCCGCCTAGTTGGTTGGTTGCTTCATCAAATCATTTGCCTTGTACATAGCGTTGCTCCTATGTAGCACTCAGGGTAGCAAGTCCCTGGCAAACGATCTGTGTAATTATCCCCTGTTCACGGAAATATTACTCGCCAAGCTGAAGCAACTTGCTGGTGGTTAAAAAAGCAAGCCTGGACCAGAGCCAAAACAAGGAAATGCGTCAGTGGTGGTAGGGCCTGTGTCAACTCATTGACCTACCAAAATGGGGTCCTCTACCACTACCCTTAGTTCTTTCTTGGCATTATTTAGGGAAGGTCTGGAAAGGGTGTCAGTGCTACAGGTCTCTTTAAGTTTTGGTTGACCATTTTGGGTGAGGGTGGAAGGAAATTCTGTTGTGTATTTAGTCATTCCGGGCACTGCATCTCTGCAGAGGGTTTTTGGAAGCAATTGAAATCCTGCTCTAAACTGCATTTTACCAAGAGTAGGTTCACTTTTAGTCCTGCCACTTTAGGGGAAATTTACCATGCATATTTTCTGATTTGTTAGCAAAAAATATTGCTGCTAAAGGAATTATATTGTTCAAACAGATGTTCTGAGCACAGATTACATGGTGCTGAATCTGATTGATGATGTGTACAGGTTTCAGTACAGCGACAATGTCAAATCACGTATTTGGTGTGATGAAAACTTTGTTCCCACTGATGTTTTATACAAATTCGATTTCGCAGGTGAAGTGTTTGTCGAGAAGGGCATACTCTGATAGGCTGGGACTGTAGGCTTTGCAGGGAAGGCTGAAGTACAACCTGGAGTAAATTGATAGATCTCTGTTGGTATTATGTACTTAGATATTCAGTGCAGGAAACACAACAGCGTCGCTTCAAGGAGGGACTTGAGTACCAGAGGGTTTTTTTAGTGGCTAAGGAGTTTATCTAATCTCCTTCAGTTGATGACTCAGTGGGAAAGAAGTAGTTGTGATAAATTTGAAGAGGAAACAGAATAAAGGGTTAGGCAAAGACACAAGGCATCTGTTCCCAGCTGTGCTGCTGCTCTGGGTGAGCTGGGGCCAGTCACATCATCATGGTGCAACTGTTCTCTTTGTTTCTTGTTCATCCTGTCAGTGTTAAGATGTAAACTTTTTCAAGCAAGGACTCCAATGCCCTATCCTATCTGTCATCTCGCCTGCGACTTCTAGTTTCTGCTTAATAATTTGCAGGTAGATTCAGCTTACAAAAAAAATCACTGCCCAATAAGAGCATGGGATGCCTTAGCATGTTGCTTGATTACTCTACTATAACAAGGCAGGTAAATGAGATTTCTCGTAGCGTTTCTCAAATAATTACTTTTGTGGGTCTTTCTAATCCAACCTGCATTGCTTCCTTTGTTTTCTATCTTTTCTGGTAAACACTTCTTTCTTCTTGCAGTTCAAACAAACATTGCTTCTCATGGTGCTTGAGATCTCAGAGGCTTATGTGATTGAAAGCATTTCTTGTGAGGCAAGGGAAACAGACACTTAACACTATTTACAAAGAAGGAATGGCCAGAAATTAAGTGGACCAGGAGTCATAATTAAAGCTCTTGGTTAAATACCACTTGTGTGCCGAACTTAGTCAGAGATTAGATTCAGGTTATGGGAAGTGTTCTCTGAAGAAATGTAAAAACACTTGAGAGCTGAGGACTGGCTTATGGAAACAGAGTACCTTGTTGTTGGTCTTTTCCAGCTCTCTCCTCTTCATCTGTGTATGGAGAAGATACGCTAGGGACTCCGGGTGAAAACACTCTATATGTACTTAATTATGTTATTTGAGTTGTGTGGATTTAAGAATATAATGGGATCGCGTACTTGAAAGCTTTCCTGAGTTTTCTAACTATATCAGCTGGTGCAAAGAAGGATATATCCTCTCCTCACTCCTTAAACAGCTGAGGAATCTGGTAATTAGACCACTGTTGAATCACAATGTACTTTATGGACAAAATGGATTAATTCCCACAGGCACTCAAGTACTTGCCTATTTTATGTGGATAAATTAAAATGATAGGCCCACCGCAACCACTAGTGCTTCTGCAGTACTTCTCACAAGTAAGTCTCTGCATGCTTTGAGAAGGAGGTCAGCCTTGCCAGGAAACAGACACAAAGCAGTTAAGCAAGAAGCCAGTGGCCAAGTTAGAATCCAGAAGCCCAGCTCTCCCCTAAGAGAGTTGACCCCGTGTTGCTCTTGTCGTGCGAACATCAACTTCCTTTCATGATGACCCGGGGAGCTGGGAGCAGTGTGAGGCACTCTGTCTTAGCATGGGAACTAACACTCCGTCTGCAGCCCTTGCCCTTGCCTTGGAAGTCGTGAACTCTTTTAGCAGTAGCTCTCTGGTAATCGAAGTTCCCCATGCACCAAGTCTTATGGTGGTCATCAGGGTTTTAAGAGGTGTTTTCTGCTACTCCTGGTCTGGTCTTCAGTTCAGCACCAGAGGTGATGATGCACCCTTGCTTCCCTTGCTGTAAAACTCTGAGGTATTCTTAAAGGAGTTAATGGTGACTTTGAAATACACTTGACAAGAACCACACATGAAATGGAGGCAGGTTTCAGCGTGTACTGCAGTACAAGACAGCATTCCCATAGCTGGTAGCAACTGAAGAATTGAACTCTGTATTGCATTGCTGAATTTTCCAGCATGGGCTACGCCATAGGATTATGAATGTCTCAACAGGATGGAAGCATCAGGACACCTCTGGCTCCTTGTTTATGTTTGCTTGAGCAAGCGTGCTTAAAGAATGTCTACCTGATAACTACACCACCAGTCGCTTTCCTGGGGCTTTTGCTAACTCCATGGAAACTCTCCCCAGGATGCGCTAGAGGTCAAATTACTTCACGCTTTTTAGTTCTGATACCAGAATCTCACTCCCGTGTAAGGAAAGGATCATACTGCTTTGACCAATTCTTCTAATACTAACGGTACAACTTTGGTTTAGAAATCTGATCATCTTCTGCAATTCAAACTCGCATGGACGCCCCATGCGAGGCTGTAGATGCCCCATACAGGTTCACCCCTACCTCAGGTTCAGTTCTTCAGCTGAAGGAATTGGATCAGAGGTGAAACTTGCAGCAATGGAAACCTTTTAAGAGCAGGTTAGATGAAGACTTGTCAAGAATTGCATGAATATCATCGATTATGCTTAGGGACAAGGAATGAGTTTCCACATGGATGGTTCAATTGGAAATTGAAATTTTTTTTTGTGGTGCATAGTTTCCCAGTTACCCTGGCTGTTGAGTGGTTTTCCTTCTGCAATCACCAGATGTTCTGTGATGAGGGATTACTTCTGTGCTACATTTTGCCTCCATCAGTGTTTAGGTGGGGTGTTAAATCGCCAGCCATGAAGTCGGGGACCGGCAGCCATTTATTGCCACGTGTTTGTACCATTTGTCCCACTGGCTTAAGACTGTTCCGTTTTCCTTCCATCTTCCCTGACTTTCTACTAAGCCCAGAAACCTATACCTTCCTCTGAGTCACAAAGATCTGCCCTCATCCTTCCGAACTAGGTAATCCAAGCTTTTCAGCCACCATCTGCAACGTCTGCTTGGTTTGGGTACTTTCAGAGATCCACCTCCTTTCTCAAAAGTCAGGAACTTCCTACTCTTGTTTCCCTCGATGTTCCTGCGCCCAGAGGCCTGTATCTACTGTACAACGTTTTGCCTTGAGTAGACTGTTCATAGCGTGAAGGTCTCCTTTTAGGGGCAGGTGCAACTAATTCAGGGTGCTGTAGGGTGGCAGATCCATGCCTCCAGATGAAGAGTTTGCAGGGCTGCTTGGGCAGGACCTCATTAGTAGTAGGTCCAGTCTGAGCCACAGGAAGACGGCTCTTCAAGGTTTTTCTCAGCAGAATTATTGCGGTGGGTTATTTAAACGTAGCTCCTCCAGGTCATTGAATTCTTTTAACCCAGAGCAGTAGCTGGCAGAACTGTAAATTGCTATGGCTGTCAAATTTGTATGTAGTCCTCAAAAATTGCCTTATGAACTACTCGGTATCTGAATTCTCATCAGGTCAGAGGATACAGCTGTATGTTGAGAAGGGTTTTTTTTAAATTACTATTTTTTCAGTGGTATAAAAATACCAGAATGCAGTGACTGAATAACCTCCAAAATGAGGAAGAAGCTAGTTTATATTTGCATGCTATGTTTAATTTTGTTTACTAGAGCATGCTGTATTATTAAAATTAGGCCCAGGTGGGATGATTTTTCCTTTTCCATGGAATCTTTCAACTTCAAAATTAAAATTTTTTCCTCCCTACCGATACAGAGCATAGGATCAAAATAGCAGTGTCTTTGATGTAACATTAACTCTGGGTTATTTGATAACCTCAGGCTATTTGTTGTACTGCTCCCTGTATTAAAAATTACAGTTTCTAAATCCTATGCTCAAAATACACTTTTTTTTAAAGAATCGCCCAAGATTGACATTATGACAGTTCTGAACCACTTTTCACAATGACCTCACGTTACAAACGTTTTTTGAAGTATCAGCATTTTCTAACAGCCACAAACCAATTTTGCTGAAGAGTTTTGTATCGGCGTGTGATGCCATTTTCTCTGTCACAGCGTGACTCAAAATTTTACCGCGTGTCACCAATTCCGCCTTCGGTGCTCCAGGCTCAGGGCTCGTGCGTGGGTGCCATCTGACAATAAAAACGTGGGGGTGAGCTGCTTCGCTCCAGCGAGCAGCAGGGGCACCCGGGCTGCCAGAGGTTTTGCCTTGTTATTCACTGTATTATTTTGTGTGTTCATTTTACAGGGTTGTCACCGATTTATGAAAGTACAGCCTCAGCAGCCTACCTGGTCAGTATAGGGATTGTAGAGCAGACCTGATGTACAGCCCCATCCTGCTCTCAGAAATGTTGTAGAGAAAATGTCTATTGGATTTTTGAGAACAAAAGCGGACGTTTAAACTCCAGGTTCATTTGTCTCCTTTTGTGTACTATACAGGGCTGAATCTGCTGAGGCCTGCACTAGAGTTACATCACCTCGATTAATGTTCTTGCAAAGCATTTTTCCAAGCTCGGAGGAGACAGTTGAGGCAGTTATTTCCAAAGCATCCTGGCTCTTGGCTTACCCTCGCTGCTGTTTTCTTGAAAGGAAAGTTTCCTGCTGACGCTAAGTGGGAAGAAAGTTAGTTCAGGAGCTCTCACCTCTCCTGATTTGGTGTTCCTGGTGGGCAGCTGAGGACGGTCCTTCCTCTGCTGCTTCATGGGGTTTAGCTGAAGGACAGGACTCTTTTAAGCCTTGAAGGCAGTGGGTGGTTAGTAGTAGGTTTGCTACTTGCTACTGTAAATGAGGCTTTTAGTGGTTCTACCGCCAGTCAGGGGAAACTGTGTTTTACTGACTGAAAACCAGGGCAGCTCCGCCTTGCTGCGGTAAGCTGTGGCATAGGCTTTGCCCTCTGATGTCAACAGCGAAGTGGGAATGGGATCAAAGCTTTGGATCTTCCTGCTTGAAAGGCGTGGGAAGAGCATAACAGATCACAGTCTGCATCCCGATCTGCACGGCTGTGGGGGGCTAAGTTGGGAATGGTGGAGACACTGTCTTGTGGGGGAGGTAGGAGAGATGACAGCTGTGTATGTTGGCGCTGGTGCAAGCTGGCTGCTGACGCTCGCAGGTTGGCAGGAAGATATGCTTGATCAGCTTTGTGGGTAGAGAAAATGTCCTGGATTAGTTAGTGCTGGCAAGAGCCAAAGTGAGAAAAATACTGTGAGACTGAAGCAGTGGATGTGAGTCTTTCCTGGGCTTTTCATGCAGAGTTTCCCAGAGTCACCCCGCTCAAAAGCTACACACTACATTTTTCCTTTGAACATCTTTGTATGCCACTGAATTGATCCTCTCTCGCTACAGAAATGTCTTGGTTTCCTTCCCAACACAGGGGTTATTTAGCCGTTTAACTTCTGGGTGGCTGGTGTTACCCTTCATTCCTCTTGTCCCTCCTGCATGTTAGATTTGTGTTCCCTCGCGATGGGAGGCGAGGGATGGCTTGTGGCTGTGGGATGACACCTCCCACCCAGCTTGATTTAGGTTGTGGTGCTGCTCTCAGAAACAGGTCTGGAGCAGGTTGTACTTTTCCCTTTCTCCCAGAGGAAAGTTCCCATCATGCCACTGTTCCGCAGGGATCACAGAGAGGTCCTTGGAGTGCTGGCCTGGAATAGCACCGTGCATGGAAGAGCAAGCAAAGCAGCAGCTAAAACGAAGGCGTTGATGGGTTTGATTTCTGTTCTTCTTGTATGTTGTGTCACCAGTGACTTTCAGAGAACATTTTCAAGTACGCTTGCCTGTAGGATAATATTACAGTATTAATAAAGGAGCAGGCAGGAAGGAAAAATGTCCAGGTTTTTCCGGATCAAACTGGAAAAGAAGCAGATAGGGAATAAGGAGATGGTGATGTCAGTGCAGTAGAGAAGGCTGTCGGGCCTAGTGGGTGATTGCTGATTGGCAAGAGCCATTAAGAGTGTCAGAACATTTCCATTCTATGTTACTTCAAGTCTCCACAGCCCAAGTGGTACAGGATGCACGTTTGCATTGTGAAGTGCCAGTAAACCAGGCTAGAGTGGAGACAGGCTTATCCTAGGTGACTTAATGTAAAACTACTGTCCTTCAGTGAGAAACACTAAAAATCCCAGAGACAGTGCTCAAGCTCCTTTCATGTGATGAGAAATTAATTCAATTTCTAATCCAGTATAGCCAATAGTGAGATTAATTTATGCTTCAAGTTCTAACATTAATTTTTAATTTAGCTCAACGCCTCTTCATCTAGCTGAGAGAGCTCAATATCTCCTGACTCTGCTCTTTTGATCAAAGATGCTGTTCTTCAAGAACTGTAACCCCCCTGCCCCGCAATCCAACGTAGCGGTCCTAGATACAGACTTACTTATTTGCATGAACAGACCTGCTAGAAAAGATATTTGCTGTAAGCAGCCCTTCTTCCTTTTAAAGGCAGGGCATGTGTGCGGGAGGGTTGGGAAGCATTTACCTACCCTCCCCTTCAGGCATTTGGCTCCCGCGTGCAGTCGTGTCCCATGGGTAGCACCTGCTGCCGGTCACATGAAAGCTCCTCTGCAGAGCCCACTGCCGGGGCTGCAGGCAACCCCCAGCAGTATTTCTGAGAGTAGGGAGGATTAACTCCATAATTCATACAGATTGATGCTACTGAGAGCTTCTAAGGGAGGACGCATCATAGCGGTCTCTTAGGTCTGCTTTTTTTCTGATGTCCCCAAAGTATCACCTGTGGGCTTTTGAGAGTGCGGTTGGCAAACCGTAGTGAGATGTTACAGACCTCATCTGATGAAATTCCTGTCTGGGGGGAATAAACAAGCAGTGTTTTATGTTTTGCTTTAGGAAATTCAGAGATTAGCTAAGTCTGTGTTTTAAGCCTCCTCCATAAACAGACTCCAGCTGTGACAGTCCTGGGATCTGTACCCTCTTTTCTCCAAGCTGCAGAGCCAAAATAGAGGCAGGCTTTTTCCTGGACAGGCTTTGTCCTGAGATGACCTTTTGGTTTGTGAATGTGTTCTGACTTGGCAAAAAGCCAGTCGTTTAAAATATTCATCATGACAGCTGTGAAACTGTACACACCACGGTCTGGTGACTGACCGGAGGAGTAACAAGTGCCCTCTGCAGAATGACACAGTCAACGCTGGCGTCAGTTCTGACAGCTCCAGCCTCGCTGGTTTGTGAACACATTACCCCTTGTCTTTTTGAGCCGAGAGATGGAGGTACAGTTTTTTCCATGAATTAGAGAAGCAGGAGATGCAAGACAAAAAGCAAAGGTCATGACATCCATTGGCAGCCTGGGAATGCATTGGTGTTTGCATTGCAGTCTTCTGTGTGCAAGGCTAAAATAGGATACGTCTATGCGTAGCTTTATGGGGGCAGAGTGCTCCAGTGATCTTCCTAGGCTGTAAACTTCAGATTTGATCATGGTGTCTATTTATAGGTAAAGAACCCAATATTTGGGCTGCAGAGGCTTGTTACCAATTTGCCGAGCAGCCCATTTGTATAAATCTCAATATGAGACATTCCTTTTGATGGAAAAGAAAGGCCAGCACTTACAACAAACCCCATGATAGTGCATTTATGACAGTACGAGTTGTACAGAGGAATAACAGTATTTGGAGGAAATTTCTGTAGGCTTCTCGGTGGCTACTGTTATCGTTTGTCCAGGTGGAAGTCACTGCTGTGCTCCCCGTTTAAGCTCACATACAGCACTACAGATATTGTGCCAGGATGGTTGGTACTAATGATGCCCCTTCTCTTCTTTAGAGATGCTTACCTGCAATTTTCACTTATCCGTTCATGCAGACATGTAAATCCCAGGAGAAAGCATTGCGTTTTCCACGCTTATCAGTGGATTAAAGTTGGCAAGACAGTCGAAAACCCAGTCATTTCTTTTTTAGCTAGTTTATGAAGGAACTCTGAAGCATTTCTTTTTCTGCCCAAATGAGGAATGTCAGATAGACTATTTCCTGCCTTTCCTCGCTTAAGAATATGGTGTGGGAGGTCTCAGAAGTATAAAATTGCTTTTCCTTAATCAAAAAGACAAGAGTCTTGGAGCTTTAATAGAGACATATTTTCTTCTCAAGAGTTCTCAAACATTTGCGCTACATTGGATTTAATGATACGGGAATTTTAAAGGGGCTGAATAAATCACTTCTTTTGCTGTTCATCGAGCGACACACTGGTGATATAGCCTCCCTTAGAGATCTGGGAGACCTTTCAGGAAAAAACAGCGTTAAAACCAGACTGAATTTACCGTGTTTAAAAAACGGCAGTGGAAAAACATGCCTCAAATTCATAAATGTTACTGTTAAACACAAAAATGTCAAATGTGCGTGAGATCTATTCTTGGAGACCTCGGTTATATGCAGTAAATATATTCAGTTACTAGTGGTAACTTGGAAGGCACTTAAGCGCGGGGGGGAGAAGGAGGGATGGCTAAACAGAAGGCTGGCAAGGGGGTGCAGCTGTGCAAGCACGCCTTGGCTGGTTGAAGCTGCGGCGCAGCAGCCGAGGGATGAGTTCAAGCTCTGGTAGGTCACAGCACAGTTTGTTCTTTCTTATTTAGGAATCCCACACTTCGAGTGTGTCTTTACTATGTTAATGGCTTCCCTACCCAGGAGTGTGTGCGTGTCTTAATCAGGCACTGGTATATGTCAATCGTCGGGCAGCAACAATATGCAAACACGCTGCTCCATTCTGACCCGCTTGAAGAGGCTTTTGCTTTGCAAAACGTAAAGCCAGGGGTATGTCGCTGCCTCTTCCAACCTGGACTCTAAAGAGAGTTGTTAGTAACTAGTAAGGACACAAATAGCTCTTATTTGCTTTACAGTTAGATAAAGCTTACGGTGCATTACCATGCGAACATTACAACCTGTATTTCCAGCATGGACGCTCAGCTCTCGTGCATAGATGCTGTCAAGCCAGGGAGAAGGAAAATCAACAATGCCAAAACCAAATAAAACAATACGCTTACACGCACTGCAAATATATCTCATCTTGTTTATTACGTACAACTCTTCTTCTGCAACCCCTCCCATCTTATTAATAAAACGTCCTTAAGGTTTCAAAGTTAAAAGCTCAGCAGTTGCTGATGCAAAATGACAGCAGTAGAGTGACAATTTATACCGCCCACAGATCAAGTCTGAAGGCTTTATTTACATGCTGCAAGACTGCACAAGGCTTTGCCCAATTTGGTGCACGGGAAATCTGGTGGTGAAACAATTTACTGGCGTTGTGAAATTAAAAAGCGTTCTAAAGACTTAAAGCATTAAGTGCTCTTTGCGTGCTGCTGTATTACATTCATAAAATACCCAAGCCTGGCTCTAATGGGCTGTAAACGAGCACTTGGTGAAAAATATATCAAAATAAAGCTACAGACAGCCTGGGAGAATGCTTTCCAGGTTCCTCATAAAGGCTTCATAGCTATTAGCAAAGCTAGTCCCAGAGAGCACGTAACAGGCTTTATGCTAGAGCTTGTGGATGGTGGGACAGGACTTTGGTTTTTACAATACCAGTATTAACACCGACAATGGGCGTGAGTGATGGGAAACGCAAGATTTGCAGTGAGAGCAGGGCAAATGGTATCGTTTTGAAGGGAAGATAAACAAAATTGTTACTACCAAGAAAGCGGGAAGTCAGAGCTGCGTGGGCTGAGTTCTGTCCTTATTTGGCTTTGGGGAATTATGTGATTTTATTCTATGACTCAGAGTTGTTTTTACAGCATTTGCGTCACCCAGAAAAGTTGAATCTGCATAAGACCCAGCGTGTTCCAGGAGAGAATATTTTGTTCTGTAATATGAACTCACTAATAGACGCTGACAGCGTTCATGTTTTGCTTTTTTCTATTCTTACTGTCATTCGGGCATAACCTGCAAAATGTTTCAGAGCTATCAGGTTGTGTTACCACAGCAAGTACATGCAGCATCAGGGAAAATCCTAACACTTGGAGAATCATTTTACAAATCAGCAGCAGTGAATTTAATTTCTTGAGAGAGACATAAGCTTTTAATTTGCCTCCTTCAGCCTCTGTTCATATGTGGATAAAACAGCCTGTGCATGAACTAGGTAATTTAATCTCCCCTCTCGGTTCCACCCGGATCTGGCCATATTATTTCACTTGCAAAGCCTCACCCATTATAGGTGCCACGAATTATTCACTGCTCAGAAGTGTAAATGCTTGTGTTTTTCCATCCAGGAGGGTTGTTAGAGGATTTGGCACATAATGCTGTAAGAAGATAGCAGAACTGTAAGTAGGTGAGTTTGGGCATTGGTTTGAAGATGCAGTAAATCCAAGCAAATCCAAATTTAGGGCTTTGAAGGCTGGATCGCAAATGCTGCAGCCCTGTGATGCAAAGTGCTGATCCAATATTGGCTCGCTCTGCTTGTTCAGACGTGTTCAAGTGTTTCTGAGAAGTTATTTTTGTGCTGGCAGGCTTTATGAGTGATCAGGTGGTGTCTGCCCATGGGACTCTGCGTTTCTGCAAGGCTGGGTATCATTTCTCTTCCTGCAGCTGGCATGGAGCTGTCGTAAAAGCATGATGCTGACATAAACACCGCTCTGGCTAATTAGACAGAAATGACGTTGTGTGCCCGCACCCAGCCTGGAGCGTGTTGGTGGCACCATACGGATTGGCTTTTATTAACAGCCATGGAGGAGCCTCAACCTCCCATCCATTGCTCAGCACCAAGTAACAGCTCAGACATAACTGAAATCCCAAACGAAATGAATTTTTTTCTTGCTCCAAGTGCCTCGCATGTGCCCGAGGGAGGGCTGCTCACCTTTTTACCCCTGCTTTTTGCTGGAGAGTGCTGGCAGCAGACTTTGACTCTAGTTCACTCTGTTGTTTGTTTGGCACTGAGCTCGGGCAGGAGGGTGCGTCATGACCCTGTGAGCCATTTATGTAAAGAAAACTTCCTTCTCTTTCACCTACTAATTTTTTTTTTTTTTCTTTTAGCAGCTGCGTTTTGCCTGTGGTCTACTTTTGGCTTTTGCTTTTCATTTGCTCAGGTTTTGCCTAGATACAAGGCTGAGGCTGAGTAAGGTGCGGTCATCTCAGGCTGCAGCATGGGAGGGGGAGGCACCGCACTAATCTCCTGCTCTCTGTCTCGCCTCTTGTGTCCAGAGGAGAAGAAAATGAAGCTGACAAGATTATCAGATCCCATATCATCCCATCAGAACTGGTCACTCTGCAAATTCTTGGTGATTTAATTCCCCCATTTAATTAGTTCCTCCTCTAGAAATGATTAGCTCACATTAGAGATGAAATTACCTGTTAATTTTCCATTTGATAATTAGTGCTCTTCTAGGCCCTGGTTAAGCTTTCTTGCCTTACGTCAGATTTGTTCAAAAGCAGACATTTAAGTCTTTCGATTTGGGTTTCTGTTAATCTTCTTGCTTCCCATTTCACGTATGGGAAGACAGGCTGCCTCGTAGTCAAGGCAGGGGTCTGATCATGCCAAAGGGGGCTCCTGGAGAGGTGGTTCCCTCCCCATCTCTGCTGTGGACTTCACGTGTGTCTAGGAAGGACGAAAGACCAAAAAACAAACCCCAAATTCATTACAGTGCAAAACTTCAACCTTCGCAGCTTCTGCTCCACTGGTGCCCAAAGTCTCTGAGCCTTGATTTTTTTATCTGCGTGAGTGTTTGTCAGGCACAGCGCCAGGGGCATAGTGTCCTTGAAAGGGGTTGCAGCAGCAAGAGCTGGCTGCGGGGGCTTTCGTGGTGGACGGGGGAATTTTCTTGGGGTCTGGTCTCTGCTCCTGAGGCTGCTTCTGCGTTTCATCTACAGATTGGTTCAGTGCAAAATGCAGAAGCTGTGCAGGAAACAGAAGGCAATGCTTCCCCCTCCTGCCGCCCCCCCGGATGTGTTTGCAAATCCTGATCTCCTCTTTCAGTATGTTTCTGCCAGGCAGAAGCCTGCTGGCATTATTTATTAATTTTGATGCACAGTGTCATGGTTTCGACAGGAGGGGGGGATAGTCCCCTTTTGATCTGTGCTAGTCCGTCACTTCTGTTGGTAGGGCACTTCTTTAGGGGAGAGGGTGCTGAGGGTTTGTCTCTCCCCCTAAGGTGGAAAGCGGAGAGCTCGGACCTGCCATTTATCAGGCGAGTGCTCAAAAAACCTCCTGGTTGGACAAACCTTGGGTGATGTTGCTCATGTTAACTGTTGTTGCGTGCGGTGGAGCAGAGTTTATCCCTGCACACTCCCAGGGGAGGGGTGGCAAATGCTCTCTTCAGCCTCGCCTGGGCCAGAGGTGGGAGCGCCTGCCAGAGAGACTGCCATCCTCGCAAGCGGCTGCGGGGCTGGGCTCCTGATGAGAAATAAGGTGGAGGAGGGCAAGGTCTGTGCGCAATGTCCCAGTGACACCTGACGGAGTGTATTTGGACTGGGCTGATTGGTCATGCACGGGCATGATGGAGAAAAGGCAAACGCCCAGCTGACTTTTATGGAAAGGTAGGCATGTTCGATGCTTAAATGAATATGTTTAGATCTCCCCTAGTTGCTGCCGAAACCTCAAGACTCCCAAAGCACTTCTGTTCCTAGGTGGATGAAACATCTAGGCCAGCAGCCTCAAAGGTATTTCAGCTTCTGTGCTGCTGACATACCTTTGCGTGGGGAAGGACCCATGTGTCCTCTTTTCCATGCCCTGTGGTGAGGCCCGATGCTGTAGCCCTTCGGCTGGAGACCCTTGGGCAACGTGCAGCCAACCTGTAGCACTGGTAGAGTCCCTCAGACCTGATGGGATGCTCTGTCAAAGGCACCTACCGAGCATCGACACAAAATCCTGGACTGAGGGTGTCCCGGCTTAGTGCTTTAATTCATCAGTTCCACTCCTTGTTTTGCAATTTTCAAATTGCACTGCTGAAATCATAGCAGCAGCCCCAAGCAATGAAGTTTCGCTATCACATTCAAGGGCAAGGCAAGCATTTCTGTTACACCAGTGAGCCCATTGCTCTGGTAGGAGAGAGACATTGTGGACAGGCTGTCACCAAATGTGCCTGAGCATCTGCTGCGAACACTCACCGAGCGCCGAGGAGGGAGAGGATGTGTTTCGGATGCACTGGAGGTGCTGCTGAGCAGCCAGGTGAAGGGAGGTGCAGCCCTGCATGGCCAGGCACGCTGACCCCTTCCCTGCCCCACACTCTCACGTGCCAAATGTGTGACCCCAGCACAACACGGTAAGTCTCAGAGGAGAAGTGTGACAGCTCTGCCTAAATCAAAGGGAAATAATAACTGTAGTGAGAAATTCTGTGTAGAACACAGGTTTTTCTGAGGGCTGTGGTGTCTTGCAGAGCCCTGGTGCAGTTTATTTTTAAGGCTGAATGTCTAGCCCTCCTTCGCATTTCCCACAGCTCGGCTTGATCAATGCATTTCTGCAGCATCTCCCTCCCCCGCCTCATACACGTGGTGTTTACCTTGTCTTTATTTTCTGTTTCCCACCACGCTCACAGAGCAGATGTTCCCAACTCTCTGTTATAACTCAAATGGGGCTGGGTAGCTCAAACAACTTGTTGCAACACACTTGTTGCTAAAGTGCTGCTGTTAGAGCACAGCTTTTCTGACAAGTGCAAAAGAGGGTTTCCCCCCGCTTCTGCAGGCTCCTGTGAACTTGGTGCAACCTGGACGGCATCTCTAAATGCAACCGAGAAATGGTTAAGGGATTTGCAGGCTGCAGCTTTGCTGCTATGGAGCTAGCAGGAGTAGAGCTTTCTCTTCATGATGCCAGTTGCTAGGCTTGGGACTCAGTGCCGATCCTATCCGAGAGCGTAGAATTCGCCCTGCTGCAGAGGAGCCATTTCCTCCATCACTGTCGATTTGATGTCTCAAAAAGAGAAAGCTGTTGTGCCCCTTCTCCCTGCAGCTGGCAGGAAACAAAGCCTTTTGCATGAGCAGAAGTGATGTACTTCTGCGATCCATAAATACACCCCAGGGTGGTGGGGTTGCTGTGTTTGCCCAATAACACAGCCACGGGGGCTTTTTTGGTTGATGCCTCGGGTTGGCACCGAGAAGGTGTCAGCAGCCCATAAAATCACAGGCAGGGAATCAGTAGGAAATAGAGTATGTGGGGGTAAATCATAGACTCATAGAATGGTTCGGGTTGGAAGGGACCTTAAAGACCATCTAGTTCCAACCCCCCCTGCCCTGGGCAGGGACACCTCCCACTAGACCAGGCTGCTCAAAGCCCCATCCAGCCTGGCCTTGAACACCTCCAGGGATGGGGCACCCACAGCTTCCCTGGGCAACCTGTTCCAGTGTCTCACCACCCTCACAGGAAAGAATTTCTTCCTAATACCTAATCTAACCCTACCCCCTTGCAGTTTAAAACCGTTACCCCTTGTCCTATCGCTACACTCCCTGATAAAGAGTCCCTCCCCATCTTTCCTGTAGGCCCCTTTTAAGTACTGGAAGGCCACTGTAAGGTCTCCCTGGACTCATCTCTTCTCCAGACTGAACAACCCCAACTCTTTCAGCGTGTCTTCTTATCTACAATGATGTCTGTTCCCCTCCCTGCCCCAAGCTCTGCTAGCTTTAGTCATCTTAGACTTGTGCAAAAACTCTGCATACATCAGGTGGTGGATGTTTGAGTAGCTGCATTGCTGTAACTGGAGAACCTAAACCCTTTGCAGATGAATTCGGTGGAGGCTTGGAGAAAGCAGCGTGGCAGACAGCTGCTGTCGGCTGTGCTGGCTGCTCCCAGAGCAGCTCCCAGCCCCAGCGACTGCTCCATCTCCCCTCTGGTGTGCCCTGGAGCGATGCTGAGTTTCTCACCAGAGTTTCACGCACTCCATGTTTGGGGTCCCTGAGTTTCTTTGTCCCTTACCCATGACACATCCTTTCTTAGTGGTCCTACACATGCTGTTCAGGTGTGCTGTACCATGTGAGGAAGCTTTTCCTCACACAGCTGCAGGGGGGAGCACTGGAGACTTTCTCATGTCCCTTTCTTTTGCACGGGTAAAAGATGCATATGTGGCTATTTGTACTGTAGCATTAGCTGGAAAGAGGAGTTGGCCATAATGAACAGTTTTTCATAAATTCTCTTGCTGTGTTTTCAACCCAGTCCTTTGACTGCTCTGGGCTGGATTATGCAGTGAATGCATTGCCATTATGATTACATGCTCAGGAAGGCATGGTAAGTTCACTTAACAAATCTTCCAGATCATCTCTAAGTGTACGCTGCTCTAACCTTTAGTGCGCTGGTTATTATTGAAGTTTATTCCCAATTTGATGATTGGTTCCTTTCCTATCTGCCAACATCTTTGTCAGACAACAGAATTATCCTTTTAGATCTATTACCGGCTAATTACAGCTGCTTCGCATGATTGAGTCCTCCTTGTTACTTTGACGTTCAGAAGCGTTAATCAGGCAGGGGAAAGTGCCACGACAGGTAGAGCAAAAATGACATTGCAGCACAGTTATAGCCTCCCAGATCCCTCGATCCAAGAGTCCCAGGGCTACTGGCTAGTTCTCCCCAAGTACCTGACCTGGCTACAGAGCAGGCACCTGACAGAAGTGCCTCAGTTAAGCGGAGACAGGTAAGTGATGAACCTGCCCCAAATGCTGGTGCTATATAGTGGGGAGAAGGTGGCACTGATCCTGTCATGGAAGTGGGAGAGATGAATCACCAGGAGGTAAATAAGCTGTCTGGTGAGGCCTGGGAGGGCTGTTGGCTTGGATAACATATTGCCTGTTGTGTGTTTAATGCAGAAGGGCTGCTTCAAAAGGTGTTTGCCGTGGTGTGTTTAAGTTCATTGTGCGCTGCCCGTATGTAGCTGTGGAGGCAACTTTATTAAGATTAATGGCTTCACTAGCCACTAAGGGGGAATTAAGCAGAGCTCACTGCTATGTGTCCTTGCCTTAGCGCGCATACCGCACAGCCGTCTCATTAGGTAACAAGGAACTGCAAGCAGTCACTGCCTTGGGCGGCAGCCTGTGGAAAGCATGGTGTGAGGAGTTAGGCAGCACACGAGCAGCACTCTGTTTATGACACAGGGTAGAAATGACCCCGCAGATGCCAAAGGGCTGGGGCAGAGCAGCTGCCCAGCTGCCAGTAAAAGTAGCATGAGCCCGTACCCTCCTGGGCCTCCCCTGCTGTGCACGCCCACACCACTGGCACCCTTGGACCGGCTTCAGCAGGGAGGGCAGGTTGGGTGGTACGGGTTGCTGCCAGCCTTGGCTTTCCCTGTCTGCTAGCGGGACCTGCGAGCAGCAGCTGCCTGCTCGGCTGCACGCCAGGCGAAAGCGGCGATGCAGCACAGCACGCTGAGCCCAGGGCTGCTCGAAGGCAGAAGCGAGAGCAGGGCTCCCCACACCCCACAGAGAAAGATGGGCAACGCAGCCCCCGTTCAGGCCTCACCAGCTGCTGTTCATCCCTGAAATGAGACCTCTGAGCGTGGCCAGCCAGTTTTAGAAGAAAAAAAAAAAAAGTGTAATAGAGGCCAAGAGTCACAGCACAGATGTGGGAGATGTAGATTCAAGTTCCTCTTTAGCTTTAGTTAATACAGCTCCGAGCTCAGCTTCCCTCTCCCTCCCCAAGGCTACTCTGGGTATTGTGGGGAGTCACCCAGTAACCCCGATGATGTTTTTCAGCATTGCATCCATATACATGTATTGCAATGGGAAGCAGGATCTTCCCAGGTGGGTGCCCGGCCTCTTGCTTCATTGCTGGTCCTTTTTCACTGGAAATGTTACTGTTTGATTAGCACAAGTGAGACGTGAAACCACATCCGCAGGATGGGCCAGGAGAGGCCTTGTGAGCTGGTGTAAAAGTCAGTGGCCTGGAAGGTCTTGGAGAGGGTCTTTGTCCTGCCCCTGCCAGGCAGTGGGAGGATTTGACAGTGATGGAGCTACACGCCATCCCCCGGGCTCCTTGTCCCCTTTGTTGGGGTCTCTGTGATGTCTAACCGGGCTGTTGGCATAGGTTTGGGCTGACAGACAAATACATTAGCCCACGGCTTGCTGTGCACTGCATCTGCTTCAGTCTCCCTACCCTAGAGTGTGCTGTTCCCTTTCAGAAGATGCTCCTGCTGCAGCTGGGGGCTCCTGGGCTTCCACTCCTGCTGCAGGGCTTGGCCATCGTGCAGCAGCTGGGCTGGGGTTTCAAATCTGGTGCCCACCTTGGCCCTCTCTTCTTTCTGCTGCTTTATTGTCTTCGTTTCCTTACACTCCCTGTGGGTAAGTGGCTTTTTGGTGGCTATTTCTTGCCAAGCGCTTCTGCTGGCCACCCTGTCTCGTCCCTGCTTCCTCCTGCCATGGACCAGGTGGTGAATAGTCCCCCAGAATTACTCCTGCAGGTGTCCCACAGTCAGCTGAGCCCTGTCACAAGGCAGCTGCTGGGCTGCTTTGCCCTTGGACTGGGTCTGGGCATCATGATGTGCCCAGCACTGTCCGTGCACTCAGTCTATGGGTAGATGTCCACCCAGGGCTGTGTCTGCACTGGGGCCCAGGCTTCAGCAGGAAAATCTGGTTTTCTGGCAGTGCCCAGGTTTTTCTGGGAGCTGCTGGCACAGGGATGGTCTGAGGTGCCTCAGAGCTCATGTAAAGTCAAGGGATGGGGGGTAGGGTGTTAAGGGGTTCTCGGAGAGGAATTGTAGATACAGGATCTCTACGTAAGCATGCACACGGCTGTGTAAGAGGTTGGGCTGGGGAAACCATCCCCACTCAGACCAACCCAGCAGCCAAAAAAAATGCAGTTTTCACCTAGATGAGCTCTGTGATGGCAGCCCGCTGCTGGGTGGCATGCCTGTACCGCCGTGGGGACATGGATCAGGGTGGTGGCTGCTGCTGGGGTGAAACGTCTGCGGGGCTACTGTGTGCCACACACAAACCTAGGCCGGAATGGTAAATGTGAAACTGGGTGATGGGCTGTTCTTCGGTCTGTCATGTCTCGCCAGAGAAGCTGGTCAAAGCTTGGACAGTTTTATGTACACCCAGCAGAACAAACCTGGACACTCGGCAGAAGCTGCTGTAGGGAACTAGGGTCCAAAATCGGTCTTTGGGGTGAGATGGGTTCATTTATGAAGGGCTAAAATGCAGGTACCCAACCTTCTCCTTGCACATGGAGATCTTCAGCTCCGTCCCAGGGTGCCACCACACCATTCAGCCTCCACAGTGCTGCTGGGGAGGCAGTGCGCAGCCAGAAGAGCTCCTCTCCAGAGACCTTGCTGCCAAGATGCCATCCTGCAAGCCCACGGAGGCCTTCCGAAAGTGTGGCCGGCCAAGGCAGTGCTTGCTGGCAGGGTCTCCTGGAAGTGGGCGACGTTCTCCACACTGTGCTGCCTGGGGTCCGTCCCCTCCTTCCGACCCTGCAGAGGTGGGGAGGGGTGGTGGGACTGGCAGGGAGTGAGCGGCTCCCTGGAGGACCTCCGGCAGCACAAACAGGCAACGAAACACAAATGAACAACTGCAGATTTGCCATCTGGCTTTAGGGAAGAAGTACAATGTTTCCACCACACGAACACAGCTCTTCTGGCCAGATATTTGACCATACCGTGGCAGTTTTGCTCCCCTTTTTGTCCCTCTTCGCTCTTCTGGGGCCAAGCTGCACCAGCCGCCACCTCTGGCATGAGGCGCAGCGGCTGCCTGAGGGAGCCATTTTGACAGCCCGGAGGTGCCATCGCTGGTGGCAGCCTTCCTTGCTGAGGATACACGGGGAGGACAACACAGGGGGCGCCACAGCAGCTTTCTCTTCCCAGGGTTTTCTTGAGGCAGCATGGGTCTTCTCCAGCTGGCGTGAGACCAGGCAGCCCGATGAGGGCACGGCACAGCAGCCTGAGGGGCTTGGGCAGGCTGCAGTGGGACTCCAACACCAGGCAGAGGGCCAGAGACAACGTACAACCTGCAGCACCCAGGCTGGGCAGGGACCCACGGCCATGGGCTGGGTTGAAATGGGAGTCCTGTGCCCTTGGGCAGGGGTGGGGGGTGGCTCCAGAGGGTAAGATGGGGGTGGCTCCAGCCCTAAGATGGCTGTTGTGCCCTCAGGGCCCTGGAGCTTAATGCCTGAGCAAAGTCTGGAGGCCTGAGCCTCAGTCCAGACAAAAATGAAGCCCCTGCCTGCAGAAGAAAAGCTGTCCTCTCTTCTGAGTGAGGGAAAGGTTCCTAACTCCTTGTTCTTGAAGTCTTGCTTGCCTCCTCAGCTGCTTCTCCATCTCCTGTAAGCAACAACATGGCGCCTGCACCGAGCACTGTTTCTGCTGGTGGTGTAGGCTGTGCTGAAGTTGCAAACCCCAACATGGCCACGCTGGTCCGTCCTGTCTGCTCACAGCACAGCAGTGCAGTCCCCTCCGCAGAGGACTCCTCCTCCCCACCCCAAACCGACGCCGTCCGGAGCTGGGTGACCACCCTACACGCAGCATAGGTCCCACGGCTGAGAAACGCTGAGGCAGCTACTTCAAAGGTCACCCCAGCAATTCCGTGAGCGGGAAAGGCTCTGATGTGCAACACAGCTGCTGCTGTGAGACGAGGGGAAGTATGCACCGAGCCGTGCCCGCTGCGGTCATTATTACAGAAGCTCAGGAAACCAAAGCCCCGGGCAGGCGGAGGGGCTCGGGCCCTCTGCGGCGCTGGGACCTCACCCCCCCCGCACCAGTCCCATGAACGAAGGTAGCTCTTAGAGAATAAAAAAAACGGGGGAAGCGAAGATGTTGAGCAGCCAGCAGAGTCAGGAGAGCAGCTCTGCCTCTTCACTGCTCGAAGGAGGGCAGCGTTTGGCTGGAAGTGTCCCGACAGGCGATGCTTGGGATCCAGCTTAAGCCAGGGCTGGTGTCTAACAACGTGGAGGTGTCCCAAATGCTGCATGCCCTTGGCTGTCTTGTCGTCCTCTGTTGGTGACAATGGGCACTGCTTAGGGCCATGATGGCCCCACAGGCTAGAGTGGGTGAGATGAGACCTCTCTCACCTTCAGTTAGGTGAGAGGAGTCCCACCAGCTGTCCTTAGCCAACCTTTGAAAATAAAGAGAATATTTCAACCTGCAGCTGAACCAGAAGTGGTGGCCACCAATCATTTTAAATTGTATCAGAGATAGGAGCTACATTCAGCTCCTTAACCCACTGTCACATGAAATGCCCCCAGCCGTAAAGAAACGGGTTGTTAGAAGCAATGTTGCATCAAATCTGCGCAGGCTTGCCCTGCCAGGCGGGCTTGTCCTCACTGCCAGCTCGTGAAGCTGTGCCAAGGCTTATGTCCCCAGCACACACTGCCGGAGTGGAGCCGGCTCCTCCGGTCAAGGCTGAATTCTCCAAATTCTTTCAGTGGAAGATCAGATGTAAACATCTTTTTTTTTTTTTTTTCCAGTGTCAGCATAGCTCTGCTGCTTTCTGGGCTCAGCTCCACTGCTATGTTGACCTCTGGCTTCTCTGAGTTCCCAGGGATTAAAAAGGGCAGGACAGGTCATAAGGAAGAGCCCTTGGTGGCAAAAAAACCAATGCAGAGCTGCAGTAGCAAGGTCTGTAGCTTCCGAGTCTACTTCCAGCCCGGCAGCCACAGCAGCTTCCCAGCCCTGAGCGTTTGCAGTGTGCTCAACCCTCAGCATTAACCAGCCATGAGTCATGCTCTGAAAAATGTTGAGGTGTGGTTTAAAGCCCAAGTTTGTTTCTTTTAGAAATAAATGCAAGTCTTCTTTATGTACCCTCTGGTATTTAAGTTTTTCTACCTAAGACGACTAGAAACTTCTCCTTACCAGACCTCTTTCTCACATTGTCATGCCCTTTCGGGACCAAGGTTATCAGGAAATGCATCGGGAGTTGCAAGAGCCGGCAGAAGTTCACAGGAGCTCGCTGGGTGGCGAGCTTGGTGCTCTGCTGAAGACACTCGCAGGGTGATGCTCCCCGACCGGCTGGCTGCCTGCAGTGGGAGACTTTCCTAGAAACTGTGACCTCAGCGTGTCTCCCACCCCCCGCCCTCTTGCCTCCCCCTGTGCATATGCTGCGATGGTCTTATCTTCTCGGTGCTGTGGTCTGGAGGAACAGAAGTACGCAAGGCTCCTGCCCATAGATGATGCCTGGAAATATAGTGCTGTAAGCCCTGGAGCTGCTGCTGCTGGCCAGGCAGGAGCTCCAGGTGGGCCAGCACAGGGTGGCTGGTGAGTCTGTGGGTGGGAGGGCTCATGCTGGGGCAGGACATGGGCTGTTTCAGCTCTTCCTATCTCCAGCCACAGTAGAAAAGGCCAGAGTGGGTCTGGGCTTGATCGCCAGGCCGGCTGCAGCCACTGAGCTATGTATGTGGGCCACTGACTGCAGAGCTGCCGTCAGAAGCTCCTGCAGGAGCTAATAGTACCTGCGCTGGTCTATGGCGAGGCTGCCTGTTGTAGCTCTTCGGGAGCTGTTCCCTGCCAGCCTTCCTCCAGCTTCTGCTAGAGCCTGCTTCGGCAGCATTGCTAATGACATCGCTGCTGCTGATTTTACGATAGGCACCTACTGCCTTTGTCCCCCTCCCTACCCAAAAGTGACTGCTGAGGTGCATACAGCTCCCAGTTTAACAAGGCCCCCGCAAGCCCACAACCTACCAGTACCCCCCCCCCCCCCCCGGTTCTACATGGCAGAGGTTCCCAGGGTCCTCCTTAGGGGATGTCTTTTGCCAGGTCCCGCAAGCTGCCACTCTCGGGTAGGTGGCTCTGCAGATCACAAAAGCACTTTCCAGGGCTCAGTGGTCCTTCCTGTCCCCTCCTCACCGGTCCCTTACTTGCAGGTGGAAGAAAAGCACCAGGGCACAGGAGAGCCCCAGAGCCTCAGCAGAAACGTGGTGCCTCGGTGCACATCAGCCCCTCCTCGAATCTGACGGCAGATTTAGTATTTCTGTGCAAACCAAGCAGCAGGTCTAGTCCCTGGGGAGCTGCCGACTGATCACACGCCAAATTGTCCCCGAGTCCCATGTACCCTCCTTTCCCACTGCCTCCACCCCTTGTGTACAGCATGTACCTGTATTGGGGAAATATTGGGGAAAAAGGATCTGGGAATAGCACTTCCCCTTCCTCCCCCCTCAGTTTTCTTCATGGTCGAAAGGCCAGTGATCTGCTTTCTGCTGTCAGACAGGCTGTGGTTTCCTGGTATTCCGGGACCTTCAGACAAAACATCAGCTGCCCCAGTGCTGGCGAGCGCCCAGCTGGTGCCACTGCTGTCCCCACAAGGTCTCCAGCAGCTTCAGTTCCGTGGGGGAGGCTGCAGCACCCCTGCGTGTGGCTTTGCAAATCTCTTTCCTCCTCCGTGCAAAGCAGCGGTGGTGGAAAGTGCAGACGTGCAAAGCTGGGGAGTTGGTACAACGAGGTGGTGGGGAAAGGTACCCTTCAGATAAAATCAATGCTATGTGGGTCACCCCCTTCCCTCCAGCCTGCCCCACAGCACCAGCCTGCTTACACGCTATTTAGACAGACACAAATTTCCTGAGGTGCCAGCCAGATGCCTTAAGACTGAGGGAAAGCCAAAACAAAATAAACCTGATGTAGCTGTGTGCTTTTGTTTGCAGGAAGAGCCAAGCAGCAGCAGCAGGCTGGTTCCCAGCTGAATCTTTCCTGCTTTATCAAGCATAAATTCATCAGGTATTCCATTTCCTGAAAAA
>VYZM01007299.1:6691-58309 GCA_013398915.1 Dromas ardeola | reverse complement strand
AAAAAAAAAAAAAGAGAAGCAGAATGATTCACTCAGAAATAGAGTAGAGCTATTTTTCCCTCTGACATGGTGAATACAATCACCTGAGGCATGGGAGGCTGAAATAACTCACTTATTCAGCCCCCATTCTCCAAAGAAACGATCATCATTCTGTCAGAAAAGGCTTTAAAAACCAATTCACATCCTGAATGCTAAAACATCGCCACATACAGAACCCGTGCTTATGATTTCCACGCACCAGCTGCTGCATCACAAGCCAGACACACACAGAGGCAGGACAGAGTTGGTTATTATCCAGCCCATATACACCACGCGAGCTCCCTGTGTTTGCTGACCCTTCTCCCAGGGCTGTTGGCATCTCCTTGTCCTTCAGGAGCAATTCCCAGCGAAGGAAAGCACACCGGCATCCTCTTAGCAGCGTGTGAGCCATGCTGGGGCTGGGAAGGTGTGCAGGGGGGAAGAGAGTCCCAAGCTGTGTCCGTTTGGAGAGCTCAACGAAGGGAAACCATAAGCCCGTGCTTGCTCCTACGTATGATCACATTTGGGCTGTACCCTCCGCTCCCACCTCCTCTGCCATTATATAATGGGGAGTGGAGTAATGACTTTCAGCAATGCTGGCTGAATGGCAGCGGTCCAATTCTGGACTGTATCATTCTGTTTGCTTGTTTGTTTGTTTGTTTGTTTGTTTGTTTGTTTTTAATGGTGGGGGGAGAGTAGGTTGGCAGAGGGGAGAAAGCGTCAGTTTGGTTTGTCTGCAATCCCTGTTTTGCTTTGGGAGCTTTAGAGGACAGACACGTTCTTCCATCTCCGCTAATCCTCCTCTGATACAGAGGATTTTCCTGCCATTACATGATAGCTTGCAGGAAAAAAATGCCAACTTTTCAGAGACTGACTCGTATGGCTAATGGCAGCCTCATGAGCCGGAGGGAGGACACAGCCACTGCCGGGCTAGGTAAGCAATGTATCTAACATGATTTCTGTCGGGAATTTTAGTTTTGGCTGTTTGATGCCAAGCTGGTTACGCTCCTCTGTACCAGCACCTGTTTCCTGGGGAGATGGCCAGTCTCTTACTGTTGGTGATCTTTTCCCACCTCAGATGATAGGAACCTGTCCTTGGCACGGCTGGTGGGAAGAATGCGGATGAGCTCGTGAAAAGGTGTAGCACAAAGCTGCAGGATTCCCTGAGAAGGTCAGTGGTGGAAGAAAGATGCTCACCAGGAAGGTGCTGGGGACTTCTTCAGTTTGAAAGCGTGTGGAGAGGAGCTTTTTTCTTTGCTCTTCCTTTCTAAACATAGACCTTATTGTGGGAGAATGACGCAGGGAAATGACAGAGGATGAAACCTGTCTCTGCTCTTCCTGTGTGCTTTTAGATCCCTCCAGTTCGCTTGTCAGACCTGAAATGCCACTAGTGAATAATCAAGGTAATGTTTGCCATCATTTTAAATGGTGAGTATACTCTTATTCTGCATTACCCAATAGTGGATTAGAGAGATCGTTTGGAAAGGTGTAGGTTAAATACTCGCTTATTGCAATCATTGTCTCTTTACCCTTCTGAAAACTCTGCAAACATTTTTTCAGTCTCTCACTCATCCTTTCAAATACTGAATTACCGTAGTATTTAAAAGAGCAAAAGACATCATCCCTGGATGGAATTTTGTTTATTCCTTATTGCTGTATTTCACCCTTTTTCTTAAACACCCATTTGAGCACCCTCTGTGTCAATGAGTTGGAGGCATCTTCCAGCTCTGCCCTGTCTGCTGCCATGGTGTAAAAAGCAAAGAACATCTTTTTTGGGGAAGGAGTAAGGAAGGAGTGGTGGCAATGTTTATGCTATGTTGGTCAGAGGAAGTCTGGCCAACAGTGGAGATCTGAGCTCCTGTGCTCTAAGCAGTGGCTCTCCCGAGGGCTTGGTGGAATACCTTTGCAAGAGAAAGAGGGACAATTGCTGCAAAGACTGCGGTGCTGAGGGGCTCCTCTGAGCTCCTATTGCCAGGGGACTGCTTTCTGGTTGGACGGTCCTCAAGTGTTTGTTTTCTGTGTACTGCACAATGCAAAGAGATACACTTGTAAACAGAGATTTTAGAAGTGTGCTGTGAAATGCCACTAGCAAAAGACCCAAATTTGGCACTGAAACACCCTTGGGTAAAAGGACAACAGGCTGGCTATGGTGTGGGTACAGGCGTTTCCTTTATCAAGTGATTAGAGAACAAGCAGGGAGGGGAAGGATGGGACGTGGTGAGCAGCGTGCTCATTCCTGCACTGCACACAGTGTACACAGCTGCTGGAGGAGGTCTTCTCTGAAGGCCAGAGATGTGACTGAGCCTGGGGTGACTGCAGCTAAACACTGAACTTGCTTGGGACAATCTCACATACAGGACAGCCTATGCACGTACGCCCCTCTGGATGTCACCCTTAGCCCATGCAAGGCTCCCGTTCCAGCAGCAACACTTGCATCTACCCTTTCCAGACAGCCACCTGCAGTCAGACATTTGGGAACAGGCAAATCCTTAATCTGTCTGGCCCTCGGTTTATGTAACTGCCCAACAAAAACAACATATGCCCCCGTTTGCAAGCAACAGCATGGACTGGTGCAAAGGGTAGCGAACGAGGCAGCCCCTGGGCAGCCTGCATGAAGAAAGAGCAATCTGAGGCGGGCGCGTTGTCCCCCCTCTTGTCCTTAGGCTCCTCACCTGTTGTCTACCCAGGGCCCTGACTGAAGGGCCCTTTCCTTTAGCTGTGGCTGTTAAACAATGGCTCAGGAAAAAGGAGAAGAACATAAAAACAAACAAACAAAATAACAACCTGTTTAAAAGCCTTTCCACCTCTTAAGAGTCCTTCACTATCATTTATCCTTCAAGTCATGCTGTTTTGCTAATTCTCCGGTCACAGTAACGTAGCCAGATTTGATGGGACCTGAATTTCGATAAAGAGGCCACAGCTGAAGTCCTTCAGGGATGCTCCCTCCACATATCTAAATCCCTTTTCTACATGCAGTGACCAGGTTGGTTCGAAGAGAACCAAGCTGAGAAGCTCCTGGGTTGATGCCCTGTCAGTGAGGACCTGCCCAGCAACGGGTTTTGCAAGTCTCCTACTTGAAGAAGCCACAGGCAGCGTAAACTCATAAAAATAAAGCACTGTACCTGTTGCCTTTAAAAAGGATGGAGAAAGGGCAGAGCAATTGCACTTCGAACTGTAGTTTGGTCTGTACATTAAAGCCTTAGGGGCTGCAAAAATAAAAGCTTGGTGCTTGCTGAAGCTGATGCTTCCTGGCATATCACCTCACAAGTCTGTCTTAATAAAAATGTCCATCGGGAATACAGCTGTAGTGGGCAATTGTTGTGCTGCAAATCGGTGGGGAGAGGCAGCCCAGCTGCTGGGAGCGTCCCTCTCCAGAGAGTCAGCAGGAGCGTGGAGGAAAGCCTGTTCCCTGTGTCTCAGCCCTTGGGGCTACCAGGCACGAAGCAGCAGTGACGTGACCCCAGCAGTGCCGTAATAAAGGTGGCTGTTGGTAAAGACGGTGTCTCATGTCTTGTTGAAGAAAATATAAAAGGCTTGTGCTTGTGTGGGAGCCAATAAGCTGCAGCAGAAAAACCAGTCAGCAGCAATACCACTGCTTCCTGCTGGTGACTACACGGAGAGTTCGCTGGTGTGGCTTCTCATTCTGTCGAGTGGCCGGTAGGATATGCCTTTGAGACCAGTTACAAAATGAGCTCTGCCTTCAGTTCTTCCTCTCTAATGAGTTTATTTCACAGATGTCTGGTTGACCGGATGCTTTTTCCCCACAAAAATGCCTGTCCGTGGAGACTGATGTCGCCTGTTCCTTTCATTCTTCTCTGTTTTGTCCCCAAGAGCTTTTACCTTCTCTTCCTCTTTATACATCCACCTGCATGGGCCCAACTTGAAAAGAAACCACAACAGCCACGCACGTCCCATGCCAGGCTGATAAAAGGACAAAGCAGCTGCTCCCATCAAGAGTAAGACATTGTTGCAGCTGTCTTGAGAAGTGGCAAAACAGTAAAAACTGTGCGAGAGTTGCAGAGTATCTATCTTAGCTATGGTGAGATCATGAAGAAAGCAGCTGACCAATATCCCTTAATTTGTTTTTCCTCATGCCTTTCTACCAAAATACAACGGGAATGTGTTTTTAAACACTGTACTGCATCCTTAGCAGCTGATAGTTCCCTTTCAGTGCTGCACCAGCTCATGGCTCTGGTGGAGAAATGTTAGGTTGAATGAACAAAGAAAAGAAAGAAGCAAAAGACATGAATTTGACATGCCCCAGGGAACTAACTGATCTCCCTCACCTGCTGCCGGACGCAACCCATCCGCAGCTCCTGGCCTTCAAAGCATATCTCTGCCTGCTTCCTGGCCAAACCGTGTCCCTGTCAGCTTGCAGAGAGACCAGTCACAGAGACACTGAGAAATACTTCAGTCTAGGTGGTTCCCCGTCTTGGGGACAGAAATTAATCAGATATGATGTTCCAGATGACATTTTATACACACAAACACACACACACACACACATATATGTGTGTGTGTGTGTATATATATATACACACACACACACCTTCTCAGAGGGTTTAAAAACCCCAGTAGAAGACTTTTAGGAGTCTTTCATGAGAGCTCCTCAGTCAGCACTGGCGTACAAGCAGTGAGTGGCAATTAGCCTGGCTAGAAGGGAGGCAAAGACAGTGTAATTTGTTTTTCCTGTTGTGATTAATATGTTTTCTAACACTGCATCCTGATTCTCTTCTCCCATGCCTCCATGGGGACGACGTGTTCCTCTCTGTCAGTGATCCTTTGGGTCCCCCACGTCCAGGCGGTGTGGGCCTGCGTGCGGTCCTGCCCTGCCAACTGCGTGTGCACCCAGGAGCGGAGCTGCTCTGTCCTCTGTGATCGTGCCGGTCTGGGGCATATCCCTAGCGAGTTCCCTTGCGAAGCCTCCTCTATCAACCTGGACAAAAACAGTATCAAATTCCTCTCTGAGAGGGCCTTTGGGACCTTGCCTTCCCTCAAATCCCTGTCGCTCAACCACAACAATATCTCCTTCATCACCCCAGGGGCTTTCAAGGGACTGCCCAGCTTGACCGAGTTGAAGATGGCCCACAACGAGTACATTCGCTATCTCCACACGCGGACTTTCACTGCCCTCAGACGGCTGGTCAAGCTGGACCTGGCGGACTGCAATCTTTTCAGCATCCCAGACAGGATCTTCATCGAGCTGCCTGCTCTGCAGGAGCTCTTCTGCTTCCAGAACAACTTCCGGAGGATCCCAGGTGCCATCAGGGGCATGGCAAACCTGACCCACGTTTACCTGGAAAGAAACAGGATCGAAGCAGTAGCCTATAACTCCCTGCAGGGCCTGACCAAACTGAAATACCTGAATCTTCAGGACAACAGGATAAATGTCGTTCACGAGCGAGCTTTTCAGGGCTGCCAGAAGATGGAGTACCTGTACCTGAACGACAATTTGATCAGCGAGCTTCCAGAAAACTCCTTTGATGGTCTGAGGTGCCTGAAGATGCTCAACCTGGGGGGGAATTTCCTCAGGAATGTTTCCAACACCTGGTTCAGGGACCTCGGGGAACTGGAAGTCCTCTACCTGGACCGCAACAGGATCAACTACATTGAGGATGGGGCTTTTGAAAACCTCACCAGCCTGGTCGCGTTGCACTTGAACAGCAACAACCTGACGACGCTGCCCTTTTCTGTCTTCCAGCCGGTGTACTTCCTCGGGCGGCTGTACCTCTTCCGCAACCCCTGGGAGTGTGATTGCCGCATTGAGTGGCTGAAGGAGTGGATGGAGAATTACAGGCTGGTCAGGGATATTCCCTGTGCCTCCCCCTCCTCGGTAGCTGGGATTGACCTAATGGACGTACCCTACGAGAGGTCTCCAGAAGGTTACTGTCTTGACCCAGTGGAGTTAAACATCACATCTGAAGGTCCGACCCCAAGTGAAGAGCCTTGGTCTACCACAGAGAGCAAGTTCAACAGCCTTATCTCCAAACTCTTGCTCCAGATGGGTCTTCCCGAAGAGGTGTCAAACACCACTGAAGTCTACAGTAACACCACACAGCTGGTTGGACTGACTGATGGGGTTTCTTCTGGGGTGGGGGAAGACAGTGTCGAGGCTGTCCCCTTCTCTTTTTACCTCCCAGTACTTTTTACAGTGCTTGTTTTGCAGCACAAATAGCCCAAGGGCTGCCTGGAGCGTGGGTCCTGCTTAAGCATTTAGTCCCTATACCTACCTAGCCACTGGGGAAAGGTTCCTATTGTTAGCCTTGGATACATATCTGGCTCCAAACTCTCCTGGGTTGGGTTGGTTGGGTCTGGCTCCAGATTCCTCCGGGAGCTGCTGGGATCAGGTTGACAGCTGAGTCCCACCCACTCTGGATGAGAAACCTACCCTGTGGGGTCTCAGAGACTCCCAGACACTTGCAGAGCTGTGTGGAAGAAGAGCAATGAAAGAATGGCAGTAGGGTGGAGTTTCACTTAGAGACTTCACTTACAGACATGCGATGTCCCCCGCTGGGAGCAGAGAGAAGGTTCTGTATGAGTGGTGGTGCGGCGCCAATGCCGGTTGACCCAACCACTGACTTTATGAGAGCAAGATGAGGCAGCAAAACCAGACCCCTTCTTCATATCCTGACAGACACCCACACCCATGGCGGGTGCTGCTGAAGGCTGGCGAGCTATTCCGGATTTCCACCAGTGTGTGCGAGGGGAGCAGGGCTGTCCTGGGCAGCGTCCTGGGATGCAGCGCTAGCCCTCATGGACAGGACAACAGCATCTACGGTGGGTGCCTGCCCCAGGCAGGTCTGGGAGAGACAGAGTGTTTTGGCCGTGACTACAGACAGGATTTTGATCCTTTCTCCCCCTGCTACCCTGGCACAGGTGCAGGAGAACCCAAGACGGACCCATGTTTGTCAAAACATTCATCTCTGAGGAAAAAGCTATTTCAATGTAAGAGCTTACTTATTAACATCCATTTCAAATGTGTATTTATTTTTCAATGAATATATTATTTCAAGGAATATATTGGGTTTTGTTTGTAGATTATTTCATGGCACGACAGCATGGGCAGAGCAGGGAGATGGCAAATGCAGCCAGGCCCTAATAACTATTTTGTATTTCTGCCACCAATACTACGTACCATGTCATACTATATTGTACTCACCACCTATGCCGTCATTTTCTTTTATATGGCATCTTAAATGCTTATTCTTTGAAATCTTCAGTGAAAGCTGCTACTGTGACCAGAAAGAATTATGTTTTCTCTATCAGAGCACATTAATAAAATAATAAGGTATGTTGCTCTCAAAGACAAATTAACTGCTCAAAAACATATTTTCTGTTTTTGAGATCCTTGAATTACTCTGGTGGTTTTTTTGTAGGCTACTCAAATGGGTACACATGAATGTCCTTTTTATGGTCTAGAGCAAATGGCAGGCTATTTATTGCGGCATAAAGAATAGACACTTTGACTTAGAACATGACTGTGCTTACGTTTATGCTAAGTAGCAATGCTTTATAAAGTAACTAACTATATAGAAATACACTTCTGTGATATTTAAACTATATTAATTCATCATACATGGCTTATCATACTATGGTGTACATGTTCATGTGAAATGATACAACATATACAATCCTTTATTACTGCTAAAATGTCATGAAATGGGAATAAAAATGGAAATGAATTTAAAAAACCCTTTCAAACACTTTCCTAAACCTTTTGTTCCCCCCCAGTCCCCGCATTTTCGTGAGCAATTCAACACAAACGTGACCTCCACCCCTGCCCTGGCTTGGTCCCCGTGGGTGCTGGAGCAGCAGCAGCAGAGGGGGAGCCACCCTGGCTCAGGATTCGCTAAGGTGATGGTTCAGCACGGACAACATGTTGGCTAAAAATGACTGAGGGTGGGTGTCCTTGCCTCTGCCCCTTCCCCCAGCCACACAGTGGTGGGTGCCCAATAACCCATGGAAAGGACAGGCCAGCTGAAGATGGACTTCAGGCATTGAACACCTAAAAAATGGTGGGGAATGTACGAATTCAATGCATGAAGACCTTTTCTTAGCAGCTCCTGTGCCCACCTCACGTCTTTGATTGTCTGGGAGAAGTGGGGAAATAAATAAACTTTTTCAGAAAGGGCTCAATGCTTCAGCAAAGGTGCCCTTGGTCGGGTCTGTTCACCCCGGCCGGGCCAGGCCAGCCGGGAGCCGGAGTTAATGCCCTCGGCCTCAAGCTGCGCTGTCGCCCCAGCGCGTCTGTGAACAGCCCCACAGCCCCCAGGGTAGATGGCTCTGTCGGAAGCCGACATCATCCCATGCACAAAATGACTGCTCACTCCTGAACTCCCGTGGTGGCTGCCACGTGAGACAGGGAAGCTGCTTTTTTCTTTTTTTGCCTGCCCATTTTGCCGGCAAAAAGGCGGCATCCCCAGCGACGTTGAGCCACATGGCTCGGGGCAGCCTGCTTCGGTGTGCAGCACCCTGTCTGAAAAGATCGACTGCTTTCGAATTAGCACCAGCGATCATAGAATCATAGAATCACAGAATCATAGGGTTGGAAGGGACCTCTGGAGATCATCTAGTCCAACCCCCCTGCCAGAGCAGGGTCACCTTAGAGCAGGTTGCACAGGAACGCGTCCAGGCGGGTTTGAATGTCTCCAGAGACGGAGACTCCACCACCTCTCTGGGCAGCTTGTTCCAGCGCTCTGCCACCCTCAAAGTAAAGAAGTTCCTCCTCGTGTTTAGGTGGAACTTCCTATATTCAAGTTAGTACCCATTACCTCTTGTCCTGTTGCCGGGTGTCTAGAGGAAAGCCGAGTACAGGGAAAAGCGAACCCTCCCTGTCGCGATGGCTCCTCAGCTACCCGTACCTCAACCACAGTTTTTCCCCAGGGAAGAAAGATGCCAGATGGTTTGATAAATGCCTATTTGACCTGTTCCATGAACTAAATTCAATGAGTTTGGATTTCCAGGCTATTTACGAATCCATTAATCTTCTTAAGTGCTAAATTCATCTATGTATTATAAAAGGCTGTTTTTCAAACCTAGTCCAGCCCAATGCTGTAGAGGCGTATTATGTTAAGGATGCCTTTACAAGAGCAGTATTTCATCCTGTCAGGGAAGGTTTATCAATAGGCTTGGCACAGATGGTAGGCTATTGGGCACAAATGGTTGTATTTCACTTCCTATAAGTACGGATGCCTCATGAGCGAATTGTTTTTATAACCCACATTTTCATTCTCTGCACCGAAATGCATCAAGAGCTGAAGACTGTCTTACTGTGCAATTGTTGAGTACAGGCTTTCAAGTTAATCAGTGCTTCAAAGATGCTGCTGTTTCATCTGCAAGAATGGCAGATCTGAATGTGAAGCACCTTAAAATGTAGGGTTTTAGCAGAGATTGCACTGTCAGGTGACAGACAAGGGGGCTGTATATCATACTTTACTGCGTGACAAGGGGCCAGCGACCTTGGGCATCGATGATTTAAATGTATCTTGTAGTCAAATACCCTAACTGCTTGCCCCAGAACGCTTTCCCTGTGCTGCTGTAATACAGCTGTGGCTGCCTAGAAAGTGCGTGGCTGGCGTCGTGCTGCACGTAATGGGCTTTCAGCCTCCCTGCAGTAATGGGGACAGACTTCATGCCCTCCTGCTCCGAAATCCTCCTCCCCTCTCTGAGCCGAGCCATCACCAATGTGCGTTTCCAGCCGTACAGAGCATCTGGCACGTGAGCACTCCAAGTCGATCAGGAAAAGCCCGTGAGTCTGTGCATTGCTCTCGCTTTGCTGCCCTCGCCTCCACATTGCTCTTTCCTCATAATCCTCTTTGCTCAGCTCAGGCATCGGCTTTTGCATGCGCTTACCTGGAAGAGCATCAGCCTTCTGGGAAGGACAGTGAAGTACGGCCCCTCAAAAGCCCTGGCAGGACTTCCAGCACTGCAAAAGCTTGGATCAGATGAGAAGTGCCCAGTTCATTCTTTCATGATCCTTGTTTCTGAGCTCTTAGCAAAGGGCTTGTTTCACTGATTACATGGGTAGATGCCAACTCATAATTGCATATTTTTTTTATCTTTGTTTTGAATCTATTGATTAGAAAACAGGTTATATTAGGGATCTGCCTTTTGCATGAATAGTTCGACTTTTTTATTTTCTTGGACTAGATTCCTGCTGCAAAATTGTGCTTCGGCTGGTAAACCTGAACCAGCTGTTGGTTACAAGTCCATGGCTCAGAGTCCCTTCACAAATCAATGCTGTTTTCAAAATCTGCCTCTGGACTAAGACACCTCCGAAGACGTCACAGAGCCTCAGGTCAAGCCCAACTGAGATGCCAGTCTCAATTTACGCCGGCTTTGGGACGTCCATGTCACTGTGCCAGGGGCTGAGGTGCTCATAAAGCAGGTTCTGCTCTAGGAGGGTGCAGTGCTGTGGGGCCTGAGGCTGCCCCTGGGCAAGAGGGCAGCAGAAGGGAGAAATCACGAGTACAAGAAGTACTTCAGCACTGCTTGGGGCCACATCATCTGCCAATGCGCCCTGCCGCTACTCCCACAGGAGCACACGGGCATAAAAGCACCGTGGTGCAGTTGCACTCACGTCCTCCACCGCCCTGCCCTCTGTGCACTGGTGAGGGCAAACCCCGAGTGTCCTGACAGCGATGGGGTGAGCATTTCATTGGTATTCATGTGGATGTCCTTCAGTTGAAGTGATGCGATTCTGTGTGTGCATGGGCACATCCTTCTGGCTCTCACCCATGACGTCCTCTCAGTAGGGTCCCAGTTTACAAAATCATTGCCCTGCACAGACCCTGCACCCCTGTCCCAGGTCAGGCAGAAGCTGGGGTAGGTGCTCGTAGGAAACCTTCAAACAATTTTTTTTTCACCAATTGGTTGTTTTTTATTGGATTGACTGCCTGTAATCTGGAAGGCGTGGAAAATGGCTGAAAACATCTGCCGAAATGGTGTCTGTTTGGACTAACTATGAACATTTTCAGCAAAGCCCCATCTGGGAGAACGATGCGGGCACTCTTCAATCCTGCCCTCAGGGGGAGGTGCCAGACATTTACTTGAAGCAGTGGGGAGGGATGTTCACGAATTGCCTGGTATTAGGATGTGCCTCCTGACCGAAGTTTATTCAGAGGGCTGGCGTTCCCAGACAGAAGCATCTGAGGTCCCGGGAGAAGGCAATTTGTTTTAATGTATAGTACATGTTAACACAGTGCTCTTCGCTGGCCCAACTGTATTTGACCATTGCTATTAAGTTAGAAAGGAGCAGCAGTCAAAATAAAAAGAAATTACCTGATTTTGTGTATCATCTCTTGGTCTCAGAATTCTGTCCCCATGTTGCATTCCTAGGGGTCGTACTCAGTGTTTAATATCAACATTGGCTTTATGTCCCTTTTTTTGACTTTAAATTTACAGCTGCTGCCAGTAACCTCCTGTGAAATGTAGCTATTAGTCATTTTGTTTATCTTGTGGAGTCTTACATTGTTTTTCTGTTTCAGAAAGAAATATGAAGTCCAGGGTAAGGAGAATCACTGTAAATAAAGATAACTTTTGCTAGAAAGGCAGCAGATGCCGGCCAGCTGAGACTCAGGAAGTTCATTGCCAGTTTTGAAGTGGGTTGTTGCGTATCTTAGCAAATTCTTGTCTCTATGACACCTGGCTGCTACCTCCTAAAAAAATTTTGAGTTTTCCCCTGATAATTTTTGTGCTCACAAATTCAAGAGGCACCAAATTAACTGAGTTAAAGTTTCTTATTCCAGAAAACTGCTGTTCGTCCTTTGGAGTATATGAAGCCTTGCAAGAAAATAGCCTGTAATGATCACTGCTGCCCCAGTGTGAGCTTCAGAAGACAGGGCTAGTTTGGGTAAGAAAAAAATACTTTCTAGTTACATCAAGCATACCTTTCTAAATGTCTTTTTGTAGGGCCAAGGTATGGGTTTGTCTCACAAACACTAATAATATTGGTCCTTCCGTTCCTCCCCACCCGAATCTGATAGAGACCCGTGGAGTTTGAAGAATCTGCTACAGTGACCTCCAAAACAGTTTTAGAAGAGCTTTAGAGAAAATGTTAGCCATGGAATAATAACCACAAATTAAAAAAAAAAGAAAAAAATATCACAAGTATTTAAAGAAAAACACATAGTTAATTTTTAAGCATAACAAAATAATCTTAATACTGAAAATACATAAGGTTTAAGAAGCAACTGTGTCAAAGGGATGCTACCAAGTGGCCAGCTGTTGGACAAGCTTCATGATGCAGATGCACCTCTACATCAAAACCTGACCATGCACAAGATCAGCACCAAAAGGTCTCTTTGTCTTGGGGCGAAGCTGGTCTTTTAACCTCTAATATAAAGATGGATACAAATGTGGCAAACAGGTATTTCTGGTCAGAATAACTCTTGCCCAAAGCCTGATTTCCTTGACACTGTGGTTCGTTGAACCAGTCTGATCTTGTACTCTGTGGTTAGTTTTAGCCTTGAATGCGAAAAGTTCATTACTCTTGCAGTTTTTCTCACCTTTTACCTTCACCACATCCTTTGATTTTTATTGTACTTCCCTCTTCATCTCTCTCTCTTTTAAGAACTGATTTAGAGTTAATTCTTAATTTGTACAGCATAAATCTTATATTCTCTATGAAGAATCCCAAGACATTTACTCACCTGTCCCATGGTTTACTTTATGTGCATATTCTATTTATTTGCTTTTTGGATTAACAGCTAATTTCACTTCATGCTTGCTCAGCATCTAAGACAAGGGGTTTGACCTGTGACAGGAGCTTCTTGAGGTGGCTATAGGTTTGCAATGAGACAAGCTTAAGGTGTCCTTCTTCTGCCCCCGCCTTATTTCCACCCCTCTCCTTTCCCCGCTTGCAACTGCTTGTTCTGGTTCCAAGCCAAAACTTGCCCGTGCCCTCGCTGCGCAGCTGCAGCCGGGCTGGCCGTGCTTGAAACTGGATCACTGAAATGTCCCAGTTAAAAACATCATCCTCCCCCTCTCTCTTTTTTGATGGTTAGGAGCCCAACTATTTCCCCTCCAATTTTATGAGTCAGGTTGGGCATAAGTGGGTTAGACTGGGGATGGTAATAAGAAAATGTAGTTGCTATATCTGAAAGGGGGACAAGCTAAATTGGAAAGGTCATACTCAATTGCTGGTTTGCACTGTATCATTTACTCACGCCAGCATGGATCTGGCGCGAAGGTACAGGGGGAGATGTTCTCTTTTTTCAGGACCCAAATAAATTAACAATTGAATTTAAAAAACCCTTCAGCAAAATAGGCCCAACACTATAGTTTAAGACACACTGTAAAAATGCTCTCATTCTAGGACTTTTGTCATTATGTCTTGTCATTAGCCCTACTTAGTGCAAACAAACAGCTTTTTTTGAAGATGGCATCTTTGCAGCTCGCCTGCCTCCTTCTGCATCATCCCAATACACAAGCGGCCTCTGAGTTGGTTAGTTATGTGCTTTAATTAAAATGATGAAAACCAAGTAAATATCTAACAACTGATCAGATCTGACCACATACTATGACAATGACTGCTGGGAGTTATCTGGCTTCAGCTGGAACAGGGTCAAGCTGTGCCTCAGTTAAATAAGAAAGAAAGGAGGCGCGTAATTCTGCCCAAGGACACAGAGCTTGTTGTGTGGGATCACACAACAGAGAGCCGTAGTCGTGTGGGATCTTCAGGGATCTCCGAACCACCACAGCCCTGACCTGCACGGTAGCCCAAATGAGGTGGAGGTCTCAGGTGGTGGCCCTGTTCTCCCTCTCTCCTGGGCTAGTGCTAGCATTTGCACAGCTGTGTGACAGCTGGATTAGGAACCGTTGTCCCTGGGTCAGCTTTGGACAAAACTGGTTTCCTGAACTGGATCTTGGGGAATGAGAACACGGGGAAGGGGCTGTTCCTCTCAGTAGCAATGGGTAGTATAGGTCCATGGACTGTACAGATCCATAGCATAGCGTGGATTTCAGCAGCCATGCGGACACAAACCTCACAACTCTGAGAACCTTCTCTCCGAGTAATGTGGTGAGGGCTGCCCCAGTGGGCTCTTAACCCCTGGAGAAGGGTGAGCTGTGAGCGGTCGTGGAGGAAGCAAACTGTGGGGCTGGCAGGAGTCGGGCTGGGGCGGAGTGTGGCAGCCAGGGCTCCCCCACGCACCACGCTGTGGGCTGGCTCCCACACATGGCCTGGAGCCACCTTGCCTCCTGGGTAACCTCTGCTCCTCACAACCTCTGCTCCTGGACGCGTACAGCCCTCGTGTCTGTCCTGGGCAGGAGCTGGGTGGCAGAAGGAGCAGCAGAGGACAGGCAGCGAGGTCTGGATGTGGCAGGTGTTTGGTTTAGATCCGGATGGGTGAGACGGGATTATGCTGGGAACTCTGTAGGACATGCCTGTAGCTGAGAGGACATGGACTGCGGGCATTAATTTTTGAATAACTCTTTTATTGTTTAATTTCTATTTTGCTTAGCCTGAGGGCTGACTCACAGGCACAGGGGTACTGGGGAGGAGGGAGGAGAGGTCTAGGGAGGCCTGAGCTTTGTGAGGGCAGACAAGGGGACAAGTGAGGTTTCCTTGCTGCAGGCAAGGAAATACCAAGTACCTGGTGGGGTGAGGATCTGCTGGATCGCAGCAAACTGCGTCACGCAGGCAGGTGTAAAAATACACACAACTCAGCAGGCTTTATCTTTGTTTTCATCATCAAAAGCCCAGAAGTAAAGAGCACAGTGCCAGGAGTAAGCAAGTGGGCAAACATGATAAATCAGTAACAAAGGACAACTAGCTGTGTGCATATAAATTGGGATGGAGTTGGCAGCAGCAATTCCCCACCATGCTGAATGATTATGTCTCAATGTGCTCTGACAATAAGATATATTTCAGGCACTATGTGGACAGGCACTTTCTTGATGTATGAGACTGGCGAGGAGTCAGAAGACAAAGCACAGAAATAAATGATAAACTTGCAATCAGACAAAGCTTGTTGTAAATATCTGTGCTCAAACAGGTGATAGATTGTTTTAGCAGGCAAAAAGTAGCACTAAAATTTGCAGATGCAGAATTTTTTTAGGCCAGTAGAGCTTAAAGTAGGTTTTGATGAATTCCAAATTACTTGAAAGCCAGGTAATTTGGAGCCATGTGACAGATACTATAGATGTTGGCATATGTAAGGTAATACATGTCAGAAGACACACCATGAACTGCCCCCAGGCATGGCTGGGCTCTTGGGGAAGAGACGACTTGAGAATTGCTGTGAAGGGCTGGTAGATCAACCAAACAAAATGCTCTAAGTAACAAAGACTAGGGCAGGAAAAACAGCAAATGATAATGCAATAGATTATTATGCCTTTTAGTAGTACATCCTGATATGGAATATGTCCAGTTTAGGTCTTGCCACCTCAGAAAAGACATAGCAGAAATAAAGTTTGGTGACAGAAGTAAATGAGATGAGTCATAGAAGTAAGATTCCTCATTAACCAGGACTGAAAAGACTGGCCTAGTTTAGAAGGAGGGACCTAGAAGGTGGTAAGTCTTGTTTAGATGGGGAGACCTGTAACGGTGGTAAGTAAGTCTTGTGGGAGCTATGAAGCTTTGTCTCCTTTGAAAGTGGCTGTGAGCCAGACAGTTAACCAACACCGCACAGGTCATGGGCAGTGTGGGTCACAAATGATCACAAATTCTAGAGACGAGTGAGACATCTCTGCTCTGTGCCACAGGGCACAACGACCTTCACCAGAGGATGGCCTGGGGACGTGGAGGCTCACTTTGATGCATGGAATTTTTTCTACTTTCTTCCTCCTAGCTGTTGCTTTTAAGAGTGGAGCTGGGTTTCCCCATTCTTGGCTCAGACCTTGTCTATGGTGGGTTCTCCAGTGACTGCTGACAACCATTATAACTGAGTCAAAAAATGAATTGCTGCAAGAAAACAGCTGTAAAGTTACCTACACCCACAGACTGTGAGGCCCCTCGTTTTAGGCTCTGTGAGCAGCTGCCTTGGCACGGTGAAGCATTCCTGGTGAGCGCTTATCCTGAGCCATGAAAACCCTCCTCCTTTCTTCCAGCCCTGGGAATTTCTCTGTTTTCGGTCAATAGAAGATCTTAACAAGGACGCTGCCCATGCAGCCTAGTATTAAAAACGCTTGTTAGTGTTTTAACACCTCTGATTTAAATACTTGCATACCTACGTCTCACAGTGGAAAGCTATCTGTCTTTTGGTGAGACAGTGGACCCACACCCGTATCTACAGCACCTACTGAAATCCAGATTTGAACACCACCGAATGTTACTGCGATGGGGTAAAATCTCTGATGAAACCCCAAGTTACTTTACATGGAGCATGCCTGCAAATGCTGCTCAGTTTAAAAGCACTGAGATTAAAAAGCAGTTTTAAATAAATTTTTATGAGAGCCTGGGAGGGATTCTTCAGCATTCAGTATTATGTACTGTTAACATCGTTGTAACCTGTTAATAATTCCTGTTAATTAAGATAAAATATTCTACAAAACTATTCATCAATATCTCTCTCCTCTTCAACTCTCTGTGGCTAACATGGAGATGAATCTTAAAAGACCTTTTGTAATAAGATACTAAATCACAGAATGGTAGGGGTTGGAAGGGACCTCTGGAGATCATCTAGTCCAACCCCCCTGCCAGAGCAGGGTCACCTTAGAGCAGGTTGCACAGGAACGCGTCCAGGCGGGTTTTGAATATCTCCAGAGACGGAGACTCCACCACCTCTCTGGGCAGCCTCTTCCAGTGCTCTGCCACCCTCAACGTAAAGAAGTTCCTCCTCGTGTTTAGGTGGAACTTCCTATGTTCAAGTTTGTGCCTGTTACCTCTTGTCCTATCACTGGGCACCACTGAAAAGAGCCTGGCCCCATCCTTCTGACACCCACCCTTTAAGTATTTATAAGCGTTGATAAGATCCCTCCTCAGTCTTCTCTTTTCCAGACTGAAAAGACCCAATTCCCTCAGTCTTTCCTCATAAGAGAGGTGTTCCAGTCCCCTAATCATCTTGGTAGCCCTATGCTGTGCCCTCTCCAGCAGTTCCCTGTCCTTCTTGAACCGGGAAGCCCAGAACTGGACACAGTACGGGCAAGTCACATTTGCCAACTGCTAGGAAAATCCACCTTAAAATCAAGTTTCTGAATGTGGTGCCACCTGCTCCCTCTTTCCCCAGTAACACAAAGATGGACCCAAGTATAAGACAATTCTGCTGGTTTGTATCTATTTGAATTTCTTTTCATGTGTTCAATGGGTTATTCCCATAACAGATCTGGGCATGGACTGATGCCATGGAGTTCTCCCGCCTCTGCTGCGTCTCTTTTAAAAGCCTGGTTGCTTTTGATGCATTCCCTGGTTTGTTAACTGTGACATTCAGCACAATCCATGTGTTATCTCTGCTGTTTTCAGGACTTGCCCCCCTGCCCCAACTCCCCGACTATTTTGTGAAAAACAGTGAAAGTGAAGACTCCATTTGGGTGGCTGTCAATGGAGAAAACCAGACACAAGTTCCAGCTTCAAGATGAGTTTCACGTAAAACCACAAGCAAATCGCTCCCTTCCCCATGGCTATTTCTTTACGCGGATGGAAAAATTAGCTATGGCTATTGATAAGGGAAATTTTGCAATTACTTTCCTAATACTCAACATGAACTCCTTCAATAGCAAAGCGTGGAATATGCTGCTAGTTCAGTTATCTTCCCCAACACAAAACCAAGCTCCAGTTACATACTAACCATAAGAACATATGGTAGAGATGTGGCCAAATTTTATTTGCTTGTTACTGATCTTCCCATGGCAGTCACTAAGAAGAGACACAGCAGAATGCGTGGATGTGCATAAACACCCCCTCTTTATTTTTTCTTAGAAAGAAAAGGTTAAGACTACATGAAAAGTGATCAACTTTCTGTCTAAAATCTTAACTGAGATTACAGCTACAGGAAACACATTCCCGAGGTAAGAATTAATTATTTCTGTTATGTACAGGCCCAGGAAAGAGTCTTTAAAAGCCTCTGAGGCTAAATCAGAAGTCAAAAAGCTTCTCTACTTGCTTCAGTCCAGCTTTCACAGGATTGGAGCAGGACTGCTAAAAACCACTTAAGGGGAAGAAAGTAAAAATTACTGTAGGTGCACTGTGTGTATCGTTAGAAAAAATGCACTGTCCTCTAACTTAAGCTTGTGCACTCATCCTCATGGTGTGCACATAGAATCACGGAATCACGGAATCTTCAGAGTTGGAAGGGACCTCTAGAGATCATCTAGCCCAACTCCCCTGCTAAAGCAGGATTGCCTAGAGCACATTACTCAGGACTGCATCCAGGCGGGTCTTGAAAGTCTCCAGAGAAGCACAATCATTCAGGAGAAGTTACTTCTGCCCTGCTTGTCTATAATAGATTTCCCGTTGTGCAGGTATTTTAATTTAGATGTGACTATTTGACACAATGTGGAGCAGTCTCCTTGGTGTGAGTCACAGGTATCTCGTAGCTTATTAAAAGTATTGAAGAAACTAGACTGAGAGACAGGCTTATTAAGAAAATGAATATACATAAAGAAAGCAGACTTCTTGTGGTGTCTGCTTTAGCTCACTCTCTGTCAATTTAGCTTCTAAAAAGAGATGACTCTTACTCTAGTCAGTCAAGAAATGTACTTTTCCTTTAGTTTTCACAAATCCTCTTCTACCAAGTATTTTAAACCCTGAAATTGAGTTCTAACCGCCTTCATTAAAGACGTTGAGAACTAATTGCAGGGAAAGAGAATGGGACCCAGGACTGTTTGCACCTAGTATTTCAATCTAGATCTGCAAAAAACAATGCGATCTTTGGCGATATTTCCAAATATTTGTTTAAATAACAGCACTCTGAAATAATTCCCTTAGAGAAAATAAAAATGAAACAAATACTGAAGTTAGTCCGTGCAGTAACTTTTCCTAATGGCTCTAGTATCCAGTTCTTGAAGTATACACTCCGGTTCAATGCGGCTCAGGCTGTAACGTCTCATCTTCTATGTTGTCCTTTCAAAATCAACTGAGTGACCTTGCTGACAAAGTTTCTGAACTAGGTAGCGTTACTTTCACTTAGAGGCTGGCGACACGGCATCTTTCTTGACACAAATCAAATAAAATGAAAACCAATGCTAAAACATACGGAAGAATTCATATTTGGTGGAGATTAAAAATGTCCCTCTGATTTTAAACAGTTGCATGCGGTGGGTTGCATGACAAGGGCCGGGATTGTCTAAACTAGGTTACCATTTCCATGCAATAATCTTACCACTCTGAGACACTGAATAACCTAGTGTACTTTTATTAAGTAAATGGAAGCAGAGGTTAATGAACATTTATTGGACCAACTCAACACCTTGAAATCACAGGCATCAGTCAGACTGAGAGGCAGCATACTGGTAAGATCAAGTTTTCTTTACAAATCTATGAGCCCCTGTACAAAAATAACGTATAAAAGGGGCAAACAAATGTTTGTTTCTTCCCAATCCCAGGGCTGCTTCTGAGGTCACATTCAGCATAAATTTAGAGAAGTCCAAGAGGCGCTCTAAATTATGCAGTGATATTTACAGTACTAGGAGGACAGTCGGAGAGTGAAAAAACACTAAAAAATCACAACATTAGCTCTGCACCTGCATGAGTCTTCCCTATGCGAGTGAAGCTTCCAGCCGAATTTATGGCAGCCTTTTGCCCTCTACGTACCACACAAACAACGTGGATGCAGCAGAAGGGTTTAGGCCGGGCAGGAGGCAGGGGAGGCCAGGTGGATTGGGCAGACCAAGGAGTCCTGGGCTTGCTCTGCCCGTCCTGGGACTGTGCTGAAACCAGTTCACGGAGCTCAATGGGCTGTGTGGTTTGGCTGTACTTAAAGCCTAGGGGGGTTCCAAGTTAATCTTTTGCTACTGAAGGTTCCTACAAGGAAAACAGTCTGCGGTAAAGAGGGGGCAAGACAGTACGCTAACTGATGTGCTTTACAGTTTTTGTCTCCTGGTAATAGGCTAGACAGTGAGAATAAAAGGCCCAAAGCTCTCCAAGTTACTCTTTCTACTGTGTAATATTAACTGAATGGTAGCTCCACTTGAGAGAAGAAAAGCATATTAGTTACATTAAATCACTACCTACTGTCATCTACATAAGGCAGACGCACCCTCATGGGCCTCATGAGTCTTCTATCCTTACAGGCTGGATACACAGAAACTCCAAGAAATTCACAATAACAGAGTCCAAAGTGCGTAGTCAAAACATTTATGGTGGACTATACCCAAATTATCGAAATTACTTTACCTGTTTAATGTCATAAACATTTGAGATGAAGAATGCGTCACTGAAGTCAGATACCAATGCTCACCAGAGAAGAAGTTTGTATTCCTAACACCAGAAACACTCCACTGCTTGATTTTCAGTAGGTCTTCTCGTCTTTGTGCTTTACTGGGAAAAGAGGTAGTTCTGAGAGTGAACTAATCAACCTGCCACTTCGATGAGCTCAGCTAGTGTGTAATACTCCCACTGCAAGAGCTGATCTACAGGAACACCTCCTGAAGTTCATCCAGGACTAAAATGACATGGCGCAACTGCTTGAAAAATTACCTCTTACTCACTAAATAAATAGTTCACAGTTTGTACCTATCCCCTTTTACAGGGGCTAAATTCAGAACAGATGAGCAGCTACTATTATTCCAACAGGTTCCTTCTTACTCGCTGGCTTCCTTACAGGAGGCCCATACAGACTCTCATTGGCCGTTTTCCAACACTCCGGAAACTACAAACGCAAGGTACTTGGTTACGGTACTTGTTTTGGGATGCAATCACAGAACTGTGATTCCAGCTGTAGCGTAAGTGGGTTCCGCAGGTGGGGTAAAGAGATGGATCAAGTTCCCTCCTGCGCTGCAGGCTGGGAGTTACGCTGGGAATGCTGCACAGAAGAAACACCCTCCCCGACCTGGCTGGACCAAGATTTCATCCAAGAATTTTACAAGAAGGACAGAGATCTGACCACCTGACCTGCAGTAGGAGAAAATCAGCAACCTATGCACTTTATGGTAATTCCCCCTATGATAAAGGTTTGACTGTAAGAACCTTTTACGATTACACACGCAGTGCTGCCAAACAACTGGAACAGCCCACAGATCAATTACAGCTGATAGTTCAACTTTGAGGATAAGTCCTTTGAGAACACTGTATCATTTTAATATAAACACTAAATTTCATACTATACAATAGAACAGCCAACCAAGCTTTTGAAATAAGTAATTTTAAGGAACACCTCTTGGTGGCAATGTTTGCTTCTGTTAACCATATTCAGAAAAAAATACAAACCATCTGGGCCAGCGAGAGCATGAAGAAGGGAAGCAAAACACCAGGTCAGCACGTGGTTAAATTTTCTTTCTTGGGTCTGTTCTAATTCTAAATTCGTTCAACCTGAGCTCCTGGAACAGACTACAGGCTGTGCCCCTAGCAGGGCCTTCCCTTAACAGACTTTAGGAAACCTCTTCTCTCTGCAAGAGTCACTGATTTGTTCTTGAAACTCCCTGCGATGAAATGAAGGACCCAAAAGCATTTAATTGTTGAACACATAAAAGGAAGTATATTTAAAATAAAAAAAATTGGTCAGACTGTAGAGTCAATTACCATTTTTAAAGGAATTTACAGGGCTGTTGTAGATGAGTCTTTTGGAATAGTCAGTTTATCGCAATGCCTAAACTGGTTTCTTCATTGCACAGTATTTTCTTTTAAAATGTGTGCATTTTTTAACAATTACATACATATTAAAAATCAGCATTTCTTTGCTTAAACTTAATTAAAACGTTAATACTCTCAGACAACACGGATCTGAAATGGTGAAACCAGTAATTGCCCCCTCCCACCTTACAACAAATTAAATTGAGACAAAATTACAAACACATTTCACTACATGATTATTATTAATAAAAATCAGTTTGTTTTTTTTTTTTATAAAGTTGCCCAAAATGCAAGGGATGTGCATAGGTTTACAACTTAGAATAATATTTTACTTTATTCCCTTGGGTACGTGTTCCCATGAACGGAATGTACTTTGCTGTAGATTACAGGTTTTTTCAACACAGATACACCAACGGCATGAACGCTTGCGACTGTCCACATGCATTAAGAGTCAAGACCCAATTTCAAATTTCTAAAAGTTTTACAGAGTTCTTCAAAGAGACAGTATCACGTTATCTGGATGTTACACAAAAGTACTTAAAAATACTATCCTAGAAAAAAAAAAGCAAAGGCAGGCCTTTAAAATTTATGAATTTGTTTCGTAACCACTAGACTAATTATTTCAAATAAATAAAGGAAAGCAAAGTATTCCAATTCATAAAATCAGACTCTAAAAAGAATGTAGTGTTCCACCCCCAAGTTAAGGTAACAGAATCATATTATTATTACTATTAAAATAGATTATAGAAAGCAGCATCTATTTTGTGCAGTTTTTAGGGGCCCTTGAAATAAAAAGCTATGATTTCCAAAAATATAACATTCCAAAGGACTGAATAATACATATATTTAAAGATACATTTTATTAAAGTTTAGGAGAAATGATTAAAAAAAAAGATACTGTCTCTTTAAATTAGTGTTTAATTTGTTTTTCCCCCTCCTCCTATCTATTCGGACATGACAATAATTATAAATTTAGGTCACACTACATCTAGGTAGTCTCTAGGGGCCAAGACCTGTTGACACAAGGTCAATAACGAAGAGGTTTTCCATGTATGAGGTGGTTCCCAGTAATGACAGATTATTTTTTCTTTTCAATTCTCTCGTGACCGGTCTAGTAGACCCAGGAGACCGGGACCCACTGTGAGGCTGTACACACAAGCTCGATGGCTTCCTCCAGGTGCCTGATAGTTTCATCGATTTCATTGTTGATAATTGTTAGGTCGAAGTAGTGTGCATATGTTCTCTGTAAGATTTCAGACTCCTTCTGCAGGCGCTGAAGAGACTCATCCTGTTTGGCGGTCAGGAAAGAAAATGGGAGAGAGAGAAGTTGGATCCTTTCGTACTCCTCTACAACAGCTTTCTAGCAGTTACTTACAGAGAAGGAAACAGGCTAAGAAGTCTTAGGGAAGCCTAGGTGGTTTTCATTCCCCACCTAAATATATGGAAACCACATGGGAGAAATGGCACAATTTCTCTCTTGAAGCTGACATTCAAACGGCACTCAAGTTATTGATGTTACTTGAGACAAAACACAAGTCTAGCATTAAAAAAGCAAGGCAGAGGACGGAAGCTTAGAAAAGCAGCACAGACATGAGCAACGGAGACCATATATGAATAAAACGTACAAAGTGCACAAATACGAGCTATCTGGCCTATGTCCAGGTAAGAACATGAGAAACAGGAGAGAGTATATTGTCAGGTATCAGCTGTTCACGGTTTCGGTCATGTTTTCTGTTCAACATCAGTCTTCTGGGTCTACTTCCTTTAATAATCATTTACTGATAAGGAAGTTCTCATTCCACATTACTCTGCAGTTCCTATTTCAGAGCATGCCATTTCCAGCATCTCCTAGCGTGAGATCCTGAAGATGAATCATGCGGCCTGCGCTCAAAGGCCAGCGACAGCAGACTGGTGCTCTCCATGGCTTTGTGTCAATGTCCTTACAGAAGCACGTTCATCCGACTTTGTGGGTGCCCTGCTTTGTGGGTGTGCAGCCAGCAACGCTACAGCGATGGGCTTTGTTAGTGAGGTCTGCCTTTCTGAGAGTGCGGGATTGCAAAAAGGCTCCTTTCTAGGGCTCTGCAGCAATTACAAGTTTGAATTCTCTTCCTGAAAATTCCCTTAGAAATTAAAAAAAAAAAATAAAATCATTTGTTGCTTTCAGGAATCTTGAAATAGCCATGGGAAGGTAACCAAGTCCTTCCTGCCCCACAGGTTTGGGGTGGATATGGGGCAAAATTACATATGAACAGTATAGACTCCTGCTGGTCTGGAGTATCTATAGGGTCACCCTACCTGATCAATCAACTGGGATACACTTTGTTGTAACAGAGTTTAGGCTGCAGGAGGTACAGACACAGTGCCCAGAGCTGTTTTCACAAGAAATTATTCTGGGAGCAGAATTTTATTCAGCTGATAAGAAACTTCACCCCTCCCCTTTTTTTCTGTTTAAACTTCCCAAGAATTTGTAATCACAGTGACAAGTAGCTGTGGAACAGCGGCTTTCAGGTCCTCTGAAGGGAACAACCTGCACTGAGACAGTTCTCCTTCCCTGTAGCTACGAAACCAACCACTTCTGGAGGAGCAGTTCTGCACCAAAGTTACAGTTCTGCTTCTCTCCTGAAGCCGTAGCTTCAAATGGGGGAAATGCCACCTTCACTTGATAATCACTACAAATTTCATTCAAAGTCAGACAAATACTCCTCACATGCGCTTCTGTACAAGGGATGCTCCTTGTATGAGCCATTATGCATTGCTGGTAATGCCTGGAACTTCTGTAGAAAATACCAGTGCATGCAAATTTAATTTATGCTATTAACGAACTGGAGGATATATGGATCAATACTAGTATTAAATATATTTGTGGAACGTTTCATATGGCCCAGTGTCTTTAAGCCAAAAACCTAGTTAGGTAAACTGCCAACTTCTCATAGATTCCAAAAGGGACATCAATTTCTACCAGCAGAAGATCTAAACTTTTCTGCTTAAATTAACCTACAAAGAACAAAAACTTATACTTGCCAAGCAGAATATTTTCAGTGCTGTAAACATACCTTGCTTTAAATTTTATATTTAAAGCCAGTCTTAGCAAAATCATATTGCACCTTTAAAAGAGTTTTAATCTCATGGCACAAAGCTAACAGTACCTGAAAAACCCCCATGAAGCTTTAGAACTGTTAAGTCATATGTAGCTTTTTAACCGCTATTCAGATTTCGCAGCGTCATCTTTACCCACAAGTATGAGAATAAACTTTTCTCACTGAAGCATCTATCTTACTGTGACTGACAATAAAAATCTGAAAAACTTACAGCCATCTCATCTTAAAAAAACCAACTGGTAGATAGAGAAGAATGAATACTAATATTTAGCTTGCACACATAGATGTCACAAAACTAAGAGTCTCAAAAATTCATTAGATTTTAATATTTTTCTGACTTAGCTTTCCTAGATCCAACTTTACTGGGATCAAAGTGGGCTGTATTTTGGAATATCTAAATTTTCTACCCTGTTGGAAATGTAAAATATTACTTCTTTCTTATACGTTTAGGGGTAGTAATGAGTTTAGGATAGGCAGCAAATTTCAAATAGGTTCAAACTTGAGAAAGTTCTGCAAAAAGAAAAGAGATTCTTGATTTTTGTTTTATTCTGGGACCAAATTTCACCTGTTTTTGACAGAGTATCTGTCTGTACATTCAAAACCACGTCAGTCTTGGCTAAGTGTTTCCTCTGTGTCTGTAAGTAAGTGCCAAAATTCATCTTTGAAGCTAACACTTCCTCAAAATTTTCGCAGTAGTAAGTTCCTCTCGGTTTCTCTAAAATTTCTTAATTAGATTTTGAATAACAAACATCCCAGATTATTCTCCAGGAACAATATTCTTCAGCAGTTGTGCTCGCAATAGTGTCAAGAAAGAAGATACTTATCAAAATGTTCAGCTAGCTGCAGACAGACAAATGAATGACCACAACTTTGGTAATTTCATGTCTGGGAGCAGAACATCTGTCTTTCCTTCTCCCCTCAGCTCTCATGCAATAGGCATTTTATGTGGGTCTGGTTGCAATGTGTCCATTATTGAAACAGACTCGTCTTTCCTGATCACTAGAATTCAGTTCACTTTTCTGATCGTCTCTCCTTCTCCACCATAGCAGGGACAGAAAAGAGTGAAACGTCGCTTTTATCCACAAAATCTCTCCCAAGTGCATAATGGCCACCAGTGATGTCGTCAGTCTCTGAGGGATGGGTTTTTTTTGGCCTTAAAATACACAGGACAATAGATGCTGCTTGTGACAGTCAAAGCACAGCCTAACAAATTACTAATATTCCCTTCTAAGGCTGTGAACAATGTATAAACACACCATCAGGCCTCTGCCAATTTTGCTGCAACAGAAAGAAATTCTCCTTAATTTAAAAGGCTGGTGGACTGCAAACTTCCTAAGAAAAATTCCTTTTATTTTTTGGCTGTAGGAAGGGAGGAAGCATAGCTAAAATTCAGAAGAATTTGGCTCAATGAAGATTTACACATGGCTCAACAAAGATTTAGATCAAAAAAGTGGAGCCTGCAAACTCCTCTCTGCTCTTGTCTGGGCAACGGGAGGTAGAAAACAGCTGGAGGAAAGAGGAACTACTCCAATGTTTCCTGATATGCTCTCTCCTCTCTCTGTTTTAGCACAGCAATAATCTGATTTAAGTTTCCTTTGTGATCAGACAGGTGGGTACACTCTGGGAGATTTCCTATATGACTTACATTGGTTTTGTGCTTTGCAGAATTGCTCATAGTGCACTGCTATATTCAGTTGGAAAGCACGGTATTTTGTCTCCCGACTCTTGCTGTGTGGTCCTTGATTATTGAGATATTTTGTGTGGTCTATGATACGCTAAAGTGTCTCAAGAGAGGTACTTTTAAGATCAGGCCTCTGCACTGATTTTATCACAAAGTTCAGACGTACAGCTGTAAGAGTAGAAATTTTACTCCCTCGTTTCTTTTTAATAGCAGATAATTTTAGCGCAGATATCTGAAGTCATTATTACGTTAAATTTTTATTCCAATGGCGAATGGAAGCAAGCATATCTACATTCTAAAACTACTGAAATAACCAGGACTACCTTGTCAGCCCCTAGCTGGTACTTACAGGCAATTTTCTGCACCATTTTGGCAGCTATGTACAATTAGTACGAGTGCAAGAAAATGAAAAGAAAAGCAAAAATGAAATTTAAGAAAACATAAGGGGGGAAAAAGGACAGTCATTTACAGAAGTGTTCTCAAAAAGCGTAAGTAAAATAAACAAAGCAGGATAAGAGGACAAACAGAAAGGAATACTCATTATGCAAATGAACCTTTCAAAAAGGAAGCATGAATGGGAAATATGAAACACACACTCTCCACCCTTGTTTGCTGCCTTGCAGGCTGCTAAAACACAGACACAATTTGCATATCTCCCTTCATGCAGCCTAGTAAACCCTGGAAAAAAGGATCCTGTATTTGGGTAAGGTCTGTTGCTATTACCATTTCCCGCTCCTCCCTTTCCTTAAATTTAATTGATTCATAAATTAGCATGCTTTATAAGAGTGGCCTCAGTTCAGCAATACATGTGCCTGAGTGAAACCCTGCGTGCACAGAGACTTTATTCACAACACCTTAAAATAAAGACACAGTCTTACAGCACGAATGCAAATATTTAGAACATAACACTTCACTTCTACTAATATATCTTTGTCATGAACAAATATTTCCCCACCACTACTATAAAAGGTACATTTCTGTCCTCTTGCCAGCGTACCACAGAAAGCATTTTCTCCCTCATATGAACTGTCCCAAATGCCTCTATATTATATCCTCCAGCTGGAAGATTAAAAGTTAAATGCCCCTGGCAGATAAGTGAGGCCAAGGAAGACTATGTGGGAGCCGAGACACAGGTATGGAGGCAACAAACCCAGGCAAATACATAATTGCACAGGGTACCTGCCTGCCTGAGAGCTGCTGTACGCACAACGCTTGCCTCAGACATCCTAAGAACAACTCTATTTTTTAAGTGATGCCATGTCATTTGCTTGGACGAAGGCAAATTCAGGGTAGAATACAAAATTTTAGTATTTTCTCAAGATCGTACTGATTTACAGCATATGCCAACACCAGCAGTTAGACAAATTGCCACTTCAGTAACATTGCGAATTATGATGTTCTGAGAGATCTTCGTCTGTACACTCATGTGACATTTACCGGTTAAGGTATGGGTCCATAAGACACAGTGAAATGACATAACTTACTGCTCTGAAAGTTAAAAGATCCTTCTTCCCCCTCCTATCCCTCTTCCTGGCTATATGCTTTCACTGCTTGTTCTGGCATTCGTGCTTGTCAGAGCCTTTGTGAGCTGCTTGAAAACTGTCAACAATCCAATTTAGAGCTGAAGTAGCTCCCTGAAGGATCTGGAAAAGTGCCATGGCCAGTGCAGACTGGCAGTACGTGTCCCAGAAGCAAGTTAGAGAGAATCACTCCCTTCAGCAACAGTGAACGAGTGGAATGCCTCAGCTGCCAGTAAAATTACAGCTCAAGGCCAGTACTTTTCACTCTCCACTTGCTATTTTAATAATCATTCAGTGTATTTGCATTTAAATATGTTTGTCTTGTTCCTTGTTTTCCTGCAAGCCTCTGTAGTGATGTCATAGTTTCATACTTATGATACTGTAATTACATTTCTATAGAAATAGGCTGTAGAGACAGGGCTTCTGACTTTATTTTAGCGTGGTCAAGGAGACATCTAGGGGATTTGGAACAGATTCATAGTCAAATCCAATTGAATAAATACCTTAATATCACGGTTTAAAAAAGGCTGAGCAGATAAAGTGTTTGTATAAATACTGTTTGCCCTGTTGTGAGCTAAATCCAGAATTGCTTGATACCATCTTTGAAATCAGTAGCACTCTGCAGAGTGGATACTCTATACAAACTAAGTAGGAAATTCAGGATGTGGACCTCCACGAATAGTTCACATTATTCCACAAGCAATTAACCCTTTGGTCAAAGCTTCCAATTCTTAGAGAACAGTCTTTGAAATTAATAAGCCTATTCCTGATATATATTTGCTGTGTAGAAAAAATACTGAAAGATAAAGGTGGGATGAAAGCACAGTCACGCACACCCGTTTCTTCAGTTCAGGCCAGCTGTAATCTAGCGCTAGCATCGCAACTCAGAATTGAGTAACTTGTGCTAATGATTTGTCAAGGATTTGGAAATGGATCTTTGAGCTAGGGGAGAGGATGAAATAAAAGCATATGGTTTTTTAGAATACATCATGTGGATCCTTCAACTTGAAGTTTAAATTTTGAATTAGAAAAATCAGTTAATAAACAACAAATGCATCTCAATCAACTTAATAGTGCTGCCATACAACTGTATTTCTGCCTCTCCATTTATAGACAAGGAAACAATTAAAGAGTCTTATCTGCATATTTGAATCTCATCCTTAATTCTGTCTCTGATAGGACATTAGATTGCAACATGCCATACCTCATTAATGCCTGGGGTAATCGTAGGTGCAGCAATAAAAACAACAAAAGGAGCAAACTCTGCAGTTCTCAGGACCTTCAATGCCTAGGTTAAAAAAAAATCAGACATTTTAGAAAACCCCCCCAACAATCAACGTGAGATACTTTTAGTCACAAAAGCAAAAGATACAAAAACATGACATACAAATGCTGGTATTTGTTTTTAAACTGATCTGGAGTCAAGACCTTAGTAAGACAGACACCTAACTTTTTGCATTAGTTTACATTTCTGATGGTCAAACCATATATTTATCCTTAACTAAAGTGAGTTTTCAAGACAATGCTTTAGCACTTTGAGAGAGGCTCTTCCCATACAGTCTCAAAGAGTGCAGAATTCTGTTGGCATTTAAACTGAATGATTAACACCAGGTAAAAAAATTCAGTCATGCCATAAATAGGGAAAAGAGCCAACTATATTTTAGAATAAAAATTGATTAGAATATCATTTTTTGTCTGACTTTTTCTACCTATCAACACTTTTTAATTATTATTTTCTGAAACAAATGAAAATGTGATGTGAGAGGTCTGAAGTTTTTAAAAAGTAAGCATAGTGAAGTTTTTGAAAGGTGAACATAGCACTAATGCAGTAAATGCAGCACCAATCCCCTGAATCAAATCTATGGAAAAGAAAAGAGTTCTCATTAAAAAGTTGACTTAGTCGTAATTTACTGAGTGACGCACGGAGCCGCCATATGTGAAACTCTGGTACAGATCCAGGCTAGACTGAAGTGCAGGACAGTAAGTAAAAATATCTCAGCTGAACTCAAATGGATGGACTAGATAAAGTAAAACTACTACAGGTCAGTCTTTTTTTGCTCTTTTTTGATTTTTCCACTTCCTGTCTTCTCCAAAGTTGTTTTTTTTTTTTTTAAACAAACAAAAAACCACCAACAAAGAAAGACCTACAATCCAACCTTTTCCCAAGCTAAAGAGGTTTTCATCTCTGCTGCTTGAAACCCACCTATATATATAATCTATGCCAACCTCCTCTAAACAAGAGATAAACTCCACACGTGAAAGTCAAGAAAACTCACATGACTAAAAGTACGCAAGGGAAAACAGGCAAGCAGTTTAAGATAACTAGGAATAAGTCCACAAACAGGCTGGCCTTAATGAGCTGAGATGGATGCAGGAGGAAGCTGGTTAAAGAAAGAAGCTTGCTAGACACGTGCTGGAGGAAGTGTAGCAAAGGTGGCTGTTACCAGATGTAAATATATTCTAACAAAGATTAAAACAGCTTCTGAGAATCGTAATGCTTCTGAATAATGCAAGTTGAGAAGGTTTATTCAAGACAGTTTGCTTTTAACAGCTGCTGCATTTGAACTAACTATAAATGCTGCTCTCCCTGAAAATCGTTAAATGTGGGATTCTATTTTCCAGAACAGCACCACACCAGCATACTATGTGAACTGTCCTAAAAAATTTAGTCAGGTGTCATATTTCTGTTATGAAATTCTTAAAGAATTTGAAGTTCTTGAATCTATTCACAAAGAAGAAAGAAGGCAGCAAATTTAAATAGGTAACACTGGTCACAATTTTAATTTGTCTTTCATTTCATTTAATCTGCTAGAATAATATAAGCATCATGTTTGTCCATATTCATGTTGTTCCACTTAACAAAACATATAAACACATCCTTGTGAATGGAAAGTCACGACTACATGGATGTTTCAAAGGAAACATCAGAAGTTTCTACTGAATATTTTATATAACGAATGAACAAACTATTAGTGTTTCTTGAGAGCCTGATTTTCCTTCCTGCCCACTTCCAAAAAGCATAATACTGCAACATAGAAAGGAGTTTGTAAAGTAACAACACTGATCTGGTCATTGTGCAAAAAGCATCAATATTGGTGATTGACCACAAATGTTTCTGACAATGCTCAATAGAGATAGGGAGCCAAGTGGCACAGTTAGGAACAAGATCACCCTCTAACACAGCACCAAAGATAAATTTTTGAAAAGATCAAAACATTACTCCTGGCAGGCAATGACAATCACTTGTTTTGATACGTTTCACTGGATATGAGACGAATATAATAAAAAGTTACATGGTAAGTAGATTTTCAAACCACAGTGGTTGCAGACCAAGCTAAACTATGTTATTGTTTCTGCTGTATGTTCTTCTAACTAGATGATTACCGGAATTCTACCTAACAGATTGACACTCTGGTGTTCCGGGGACTTTTGTTCCACGTTATCATATGCATTACTTACCTAGTATGCAATCAATAAAAATAAATATATCTCAATAAAATAAGGTTGAAGGATTTGTGATAAGTCCCATTTTCATATACTTCTAATTCGTTACCTGAGGTTCTACATCAAGTATTGCAATTAGTCCCTGCTCATGGATCTTTCGTATTGTTTCCAGTTTTGTCCCATACATTGCATCCTCATGGCTGCCATATTCCAAATATTCATTGTTTGATATATCCTGCATCATTTGGTCATGTGATACAAAGTAGTAATTTTTCCCATTTTCTTCATCTTTCTTTGGAGGTCGAGTTGTGTCTGAAAATACAAAATATTTTTAGTACAAAAGCAATATTAAGCTTATATATGGCTTTTTGTTTGGTTTATCAGTGCTTATTCACTGAGTGATGATGACCTGTCAAATCACACATAGAACAACAAAGCATGAGCTGAGTGTGAAAGTGTAAGTCTAAAAAGTGGGTGAGGGCCTGATTACTTCTTGTCAAGAGAGATGGAAGCTACTTAGCAATAATACACTTTTTGAATATATTGCTTCTGCAGACTGATGTAGTAAAAGATGTATGGCCTACTAATCCTTTTAATTAACTACCATTGTGTGTGACATGACCTTTACGATCAAGTTTTCAGTAAGTAGATAATGTCTTCATGAAGCATTCCCCCAAACTCCACACCCAACTAAAGGCCTATCTCAAAAGCTACCTACTCCTACCACGGTTTTGTAAAAGAATGCAGAAAATGCAGTAAAATTCACTACTGAGAGTTGAGGAGAATAAATTCAATTACCTAGAGTCATCTGAAAGACCTATCAGGTTCCCATAACACGTAAAGCGTATGGGATATATTTTATATGCTCTATTTATAATATCACTAACATGAGGAAGTAATTTGGGTCTCTAAACACCAGCATAAAGTGCTATTTTAAATGCCCTATATGCCTTAAATCTGAAAAATCCATATAGTACTGTTAGATATAACACAGGAGTTAAAGGAGACCATTGATCTTCTGGAGTGGGGCTGGAGGTCAGGTGATGTCTAAAACAGGAATCTAAACATCATACTGATGCTTAAGCGCCTGAATTTCATCCTGATTTGCAGTCTAGTCTTTTTATATAACCAGTGAAGCAATTCTAGTGCTTCCACAGAGCAGGAGGCTAACGCAGGAAATCTAAGGCATGGTTGTCATGGTACAGGTGAGACCATTTTACTAGGTATTTGAAGATAAAATAACTAGTCCAGCTTGTACCTCCCCACAGCAACAAAGTCAGTACTTGAGAGAGATTGGGTGAAAAGCATACTGTAAAACTTTTATTACTCTTTGGTTTAGTTCTTTGTACTGGAAAACATATTTGTCCCTTCCCCCCGTGTAATCTTGTCTGTATCGAATAACATAGGTACAATGTACATCACATACTCCTGGTACCGCACTTTTAGAGTGTCTAATCCAGGATTTTAGTGTCTCGATATGAACAGTAGTGTGACAAACAGTGCAGTTTCACATTGCTGCTGGGGTGATCTAATGTTTCCTGCTTCCAAATGGGCTAGGTCTTTCCATTTTCCTTCTGCTGGCACTGGTCTTTGTCTAACTCCTTAGCAAGCAAGCCTGAGGAACTTAAATCAGCAGCCAGCTAATCCTTTTCCTTTAAAAATAACACTTTTTAGCAACAACAAAATCCTTATAGGGAGAAAAACACCTTAGTGCAATTTTAAAGTAAAGCACTAACAAGGTATAAAGAAAATTAAGGTAAAGCACTAACAAGGTATAAAGAAAATTAAGGTATAATGGCCATCAGTGTCACTTCTGAGCCATGTATGGTGTTTCTGAAGTCAGCCTGAAACAGAGCGGACAGCGTTAGCTGCTGGATGGACTTGTTTCAGAATGCGTAGGTTGAGGAGAATGGGTACATCTCCAAGAGATCATGTAGTAGGATATGCAACTCCTAGTAGGATTGCTAGAGATTGCTGTGAAAGGAAAACATCCCTGTGTTCTGCCTAACAACCCACTTGTAAGCAGTGAAGTTAATTGTGTTTTCTTTTTCTTATTGTCATCTCTGGAAAGTTATTTTAGTATAACACCAGTCCTCAAAGCTAGGCTCTGAAAAGTAATTTAAAACATTCAGATAAAGTACACATTAAAGATTTCCTCTAAATCCAGTTTATATTTTTTCTCATGGTAATTGTGCACAGTTTTAAACGTCAAGGCTGTTCCAGCCTTATGTGAACTGTAAATGTAAAATTAGCACAGAAAAATGTTTTAGCCTTTATTCTAAATTAACAAACATTTGGGGTAGAGAGAAGTATGCTTAAGAAGAAATTTTGTGAATACTAAGAACATTCGATGTAATGGCTAGCAGATCCAGAGAGGTGATTCTCCCCCTCTACTCTGCTCTCGTGAGACCCCACCTGGAGTACTGTATCCAGCTCTGGAGCCCTCAGCACAAGAAGGACATGGACCTGTTGGAGCGGGTCCAGGGGAGGGCCACAAAGACGATCCAAGGGCTGGAGCACCTCTCTTATGAAGACAGGCTGAGAGAGTTGGGGTTGTTCAGCCTGGAGAAGAGAAGGCTCCGGGGAGACCTTATAGCGGCCTTCCAGTACCTGAAGGGGGCCCACAGGAAAGCTGGGGAGGGGCTGTTTGCAAGGGCATGTAGCGATAGGACGAGGGGCAATGGTTTTAAACTAGAGCAGGGCAGGTTTAGATTAGACATTAGGAAGAAGTTCTTTACAATGAGGGTGGTGAGACACTGGAACAGGTTGCCCAGAGAGGTGGTGGAAGACCCATCCCTGGAGACATTCTAGGCCAGGCTGGATGAGGCTCTGTCGTGGTTTTGGCCAAATTGGCCCATAGCCGATGACAGATGCTCCCCCCCAGCCTCTCGTGCACGGGGAGGAGGGGGAGAGATAAAGAGAGATTTACGAGTTGAGAAGAAACTAAACTACTTTAATGAAATATTAAGATAAAAAGGAAAATAATGAAATAGATACAGTATATACAAAACCGTATTAAGCTCCTGGGTGATGTCACTGGCAGGCACTGGGGAAGTCCCAGGCTGGACTCAGCGATGGGTGGGAACCGGGTTCCAGAGTTGGAGTCAGGAACACACCGATCGGGATCAAAGGCAGATGAACACACAGGGTCTTCCTCGGATGTCAGCCATTGAAGGAAGAGCATTGACCCTTTGATCCCTCAGCTTTTAGATGGGATGGAATACCCCTGTTGGTCAATTTTTGGTCACCTGTCCTGACCGCTCCTCCCTGCAGGTGGGACCCCTCTACGCCCCTCCAACAGGCAAATAATGAAATTAGCTGACCTTGGTTGTTATAGGAGTAAGTATAAGCAAGAGCCTCTCTGCGTACCATTCCTTGGCACAAACTGTCTTATCACTCTGAACGAACCGTTTTAGACACAACATGCTGTTAATTTCAGAGAGTTAGAAGAGGCCTAGCTAAGAAGTAAAAATTACTGAACAGAAAGTTGGTTCTGTTTTACCTCAAACCAGGACAGGCTCTGAGCAGCCTGATCTAGTTAAAGATGTCCCTGCTTACTGCAGGGGGTTGGACTAGATGACCTTTAGAGGTCCCTTCCAACCCAACACATCCTATGATTCCACGAAAAGTGGTGCTACTTACTACCCGTCCCTCTGACAAAAACAAAAGAAGAAATACACCCAGTCCTATCACAGTTCCCACCTTTAAGATAGATAGGATTTGTCTCAGCAGAACTGAACACACGTATAGTACAATGGGTGTGTTGCCAAGGATGAAACAAACAACTTTGCAGTACATTGAACATTGCTACTTACGAGGAATGGGGTAAGCAAATCTGTCTGGGTGTTTTGTGATGAGTGTGTTTTTTATGTGTCGTCTTCCAACACCGTGTGCACCTAATCCACAACACAAAAAATTAATTATAAATTTTCCACCAGAAGGGGCTCAAAACTATGCTGTTATGTTCAGAATAATAATTCAAAATTACCTAGTAAGACTAGTGTTTTCCTTTTGAATGCTGGCAGTTTTACTACTTCTTCATATGTGACGAGATCTAATTGATCAAACACTAAAACACAAAAGAAACCCCCAAGGGGATGAGAAAAAAAGGCATATTAAGGGTGATAATTAATTGCACTACAAATTATAATGTTAGCAAGTTTTAGATTTACAATACAAAATAATATGTTATGGAAAATAAAACCATTTCATTATGCAATTTTAACAAAAGTGTTCATTTAAAAAACTGTTAAAAAGCAATAACAAAGCTACTGAAATGCTCAGGAAGGTTTGCATGTCCTCTCATGCAGTATTCAGCAGACCACAAAAATTAGATAAAATGGCATGCCATTCACATTTGCATTCCTGAGAAATAGCAATACTAAACAAAAACCTGTAGACAGTGACCAACATGAATACAGTATGAGAACATCTATTTACACTAAAGATAGGGATACTTTCATAATCATGTTTTAACAAGATCTATGAGAAATGTATAGAGAAGAGTGTAAATACTTGGTATTTATTCTTCAAAACTACCACGATGTTAATTGTAATTAGAGTTCTCTTTAAACACATGTGCTAGTTAAATTAACATGCTTTTAGAACTTGCGACAGAATGAAGAATTCTAATGAAAAGTGATGGCATTACATAAAAGAACCTCTACCATATTTAGGGAAAAATTGTAAAAGTATTGTTTCACAAATAATTTCAACTGCAGTTGAAATTGGATGAATTCCATCATGCCTATCAATCTATTGTGAATTGCCAAGGTATATAATGATTAACAAATCAAGTTTTGTTCATTAAAAATAACTTATTCCTCCTGTGCACATCATCTCTGGTAATTCTTGCAGAATTCTAATGAAAAAAGAAGTCAGGAGGCAGTTAATTCCATTTATAAAGATTACAGCAATCAGCAATTGTGAGCAGAATAACGAACAAGAGTTTTCAGTTCTGTACTTATGCATGCTATAAAAAGAAGGGAGGAGAGACAGCATCTAAAGCATGGGATCTTCAAGTGTTTCCGAGTCCTAAGCTGGTGTATTCACCTCAACTATATCCCGTCCATCTTTTAGGATCAGTTTGGATATATCCCTGTCCCCCTGTCCAAACCCCCTTAGGAAAGTAGGCAGTGGCAGAAGCTCTAGTTTGCTTGCTCCAGGAGCTCCCAGCCACCAAGATCAGCATTAAGTACGTGGAGCCTACCAGAAAGCACATGCTCTTTGTACTAAAGTCCCAGTTAAAGCAGCAAAGGATTTAGTTTAATTTATTTCTTTTTATAGGGCAGATTTTTCAATTCCACGACAGTCTTTTTACCCTAGAGAAAAAGTACAACTACTTCAATTTGGTCAAACTATAGATTAGTCAATTGATACACTCAACTCTCTGAGATCTTTAAAAGATACAGATATGAAAACTTCCTAGTCCATTTGAAGCATTTTGAATTTCATCCTAAAGAAGAATCTCTTTCAACCTTTCCCCAAATATTACAAGCATATTTTTCTTCCGTTCCACAAACATAGAATTCTTACTACTGTCCTTTTTGCAACTTCACACTATTTAAACTGATTAATAATTAATTTCTTATTGGAAAGGGTTAAAGACCTACAACATGTTAAACAGTTTTACCATTCTAACCATCTAGGCCTGCAAGTAAATTTTTCCATTAAAAAAAAAAAATATTAAAAATCAATCCTTTATTTTCTTTTTGAACAAAACCACGCTATGTTAGATACAAACAACAGGATCAAACAACAGAGATGATACATATTAATGTCTCCATCACAAACTAGCAGCATGGAGATGATGTGTCTCAGTCTACATGGATTTAACTAATGATTGTAGGGTTTTCAAACGCAAAAGAAAAATGATAATTTTTTTTATATACACAAGATAGGAGGAATACAGGGCACATTTAACGACTGAACTTTAATACTTCTATGTTACTAGCTAATAAAGAAAAGGAGATCTTGAAAGGAAACAGTAAGAAGCAAATAAAGAGGCATTGTCACTTGACAGGTTACTTACATGCACAGAGGCCATTGGGAGTAAGACAGCATGAAAAATGTACAGGGGTCATTGAGATATGGCTTGTAATATATTAGTAAAATAAAAAGTATATGCACAAAATAAACTTTACCATGCAATAGTCTAAACACAAGGCAAATAAATCACATTAAGAAATGATAAACATATTTTATAAAAGCTTGGCAATTTTCTACATTATGCATAATATGAAACTTAGTTCTAGTATGTTCTAAAGAGGGTTCTTTTATGAAGTCCTGCAATAACATTTCAGTAAAATAAATAAAAAATATATCTAGATATCACTGCAGTATGTCTCTAGAGCATTTATAAAAATGTCAGTCAACCTAATAATGATGGGCTAATTCTGTGGGCTTTGGTTTAAAACTGACTTTACAGTGATAAGATGTATGATCATGAAATTGTCTCCCAAAGGACACAATACTCTAATATCAAGTATGGAGGAAAGAAAAATGGAATGATATTTTTCTTGTAAAGAAGAATAAATTTCTTTTAATTATAACAAGCAACTGAAATACTCTCCTTTTTATTTCATAAACTATGTCTGATTTGCAGAATAATTTCAGTTAGAGTTCCAGCAATATCCCAATATATCAACACCAAAATCTTAGCTCTCAAATCATTAGCTAGCCACACAAATCTTAGTTGACTTTGAAGTATTTTACTAGGTCATTTCTCAGCACCCCAGTTCAGTCTCATCCCTAAGACAAAAATAACAGGGAAGTCCAAATAGATTACATACTGCTAAACAATTTATTGAATTTTATAAAAATATATAACAGAAATAAATTCTATTTCTTTTAAGAGCAACATTTTGACATCTGGATTAGACTTCCCAGTTCCAAATTAATTATACTTATTTTGGATCCAACAGAAGAAAAGATCTGGTTTTTATTCTGAGACAGATGCACTGAAAGCTTGCAAAAGCCAGTGTTGGCATATTTCTGACTAATGATACCAGATGTGATAGAGGGGTTCAGAGAAGGTAAACTCAGTACCCTCTTAGTTAAACTTAAACTCACGTGAGCACCATAGCATTTCAGTGAACATCTTTATATCCTACATTTGGCGTCATTCTCTGGAATATTACTGGTGTCACCTTTAATACCTCCAGGACACTAAGACCAATAAACATTTCTAAGAGAAATCTTGATTGCAATCTGCACTTTCATTGAGTTCTTAGAGGGAAGGGGAAGTGTCAGATGGTATTCTGAAAAGAACAGTTTCTTTTATGGGTCATAATGATAATTTTAAATGTTCGTGTTTCTAATTTTTGGCAAGTACTGTGCTCTGATGTAAAGTGACTAACAGCACTGAGAGTGGCAAGCACTAAGGCAGGCAAACTGCACAACTCAAAGTGCTGTCAACCTTCTCCAAAATGTCCTCCTACATCAAGATAGGAAAGTCTAGATTACCTTCCATTAAGGGATTTAATTGATACAAAGTCTTTGAGCTAATTTTGCCCCTAAGGTATTGCCTGCTCCTTCTCCTTTCCTTTGCTTATTCCTTTGCAGCATGCCGTGCCTAGTCACACTGACATTATTCACTATGTAGCTGCACTGTGAACTGTATTAGGAAATATATCTGCCCTAAAGAAAAAGAATCAATGTTTTTTTGTTGGGTTGTTCTTCAGTTAGCCCAGTTAACAGCATGGCCATGCAAAGTTATACTGGCACAACTGAAGGGAGTAGCAATGCTGTGGGAATGTATGCTGGGAGCAGTTGATAAAACTTTAAAACCAGTATTGTCAAAGACTTTAAGTCATAAAATCCAGTTTATTCTCAACAGTTTTTGTTAAGGTCGTAATTAGTAAAACATGGTTTAGTGCTGCTGCAATGGAGCGGAAACATTAAAACAACCAGAATGTCAAACCAGCAAAAGGAAGGAAGCAATTTAAAGCTTTCAGTTTCTACTTGTCTCATAATTAAATATTTAGAGACAATCCAAAAGGGTTTTCAGGGTTACGAGTAATTTTGTATTTAACTGTGAACATCATAAATGTGATGTTAAATTAAGGAGTATAAATGACAATTACTGTTCTTTGACTTCCTTAGATTTTATTTTCAAGACTTTTAAGTGAATATAAACTCTGTAGTACTGATATTGTGTAGTAGTGATATTATGTAGTACTGGTAGTCACCCAGGGAAGCTGTGGATGCCCCATCCCTGGAGGTGTTCAAGGCCAGGCTGGATGGGGCTTTGAGCAGCCTGGTCTAGTGGGAGGTGTCCCTGCCCAGGGCAGGGGGGTTGGAACTAAGTGGTCTTTAAGGTCCCTTCCAACCCAAACCATTCTACGATTCTATATATTATGAGCTCTGATACTGCATGCGGATTGTACAGGTAAGGAGAAATGTGAAAATACAGACTTATATTGTTTAATTGGTGCGTTCAAGAATGCAACTGAAAAAGCCCAGAAATTAATGCAATATATAAAATACTTTCACTACACTGTTTGGACAGGTATATCTTTTAATTCTAATAAAAATCTCTGCAAACCTCCCAAGAGACCACAACAACATACTTATCATCACAGTATGTGATATCAATGCAAAAGCAATGGAAACAGTTTCAACACATTGAATATTTTATATTAAAAGAAGAACTAAATTCCACTCATGAATGAAGGGGTCTTCCTTCTTTACTACTAAAACTAATGAATATTGCTCAGCAAGGATCTCTTACTCTCCACTTCTACTTTCAAAATTTTCTAAAACAATTCAATTTTTCAGCAGTCTAAATAAAAAACCGAAATTTAGGATTCAGGCAGAAATCACTGCAAGGAGGATGAACTTCCACAGTTTGTTTTATTTAGTAACTGTAAATAACACACTGACTACACTACACAATGGCTCTTATTCTACTTCCAGACATAACGCTTCAAGAAAAATGCCCTTTCATGATGTTTTCACATATATAGTCTATAACTATAAACACAAATGAACAAGGACGCTAATGAAGTCTTCTGTAGAGCACAGTACAGTTATGTAGATTGCAAAATTTATATCCTGTTGGTTTCTAGTGCTCCTTTAAATATAAAAAACAAAACAATGTAAGTCTGTATTAGGACATATTACGAGGCAATTATTTTGTTGCAGCTTGTTTCTCACTGATTAAGCTATATGTTTAAACAGCAAAAAACAAGCAGAGTAATGTTGGCATAATTAGAATTTTACTTATATTTTCCTAAGTAACTCATTAGGTTTATGTAACAGTGCCAGCTGAATGGCAAGGTTTAGATTGTAAAAAATTTAACCTGTTAAAGATACTTGCTTTTTTTTTTCCATACCTGCATTGTGCTTTGCCAAATATTTGTCTTTGTACTGCTTTTTTTTCTTTCCAAACCAAGTACAGCTGGCCTGTTGCTCCTGTTTGGTCTTCTCCATGGCAATACAAGCAACTCGCCTGGTGTATGGAGGAGAAAAAGATTTTTTTTTTTGTTGTAGTCAGCATATTTTTAAAAAGCCACACAGAATGACTTAGAAAAAGAAGACTTTTTAATAGTACAAGAGTGCAGTAAAACTTTCTAAAACCTTTTTTTTTTGATGACTTAACAGCAGTTATATACAGAGGCATTTTGATATAAAGAATATTTGCTTAGTGGTAGATCAATAAAACTCACAAATCAAGCATGGGAGGAAGGGTAGCTACTAAAATGGCTGTAGACCGCTTTGCAGCAGATTAGACTGGAAGAGCACGAGGTCCGAAAAGAGCACTATGGTCTAAATTACTTCACAGCAAGCTGTGCTGTGTTGTGGAACTATTTTGAGGTGGATCTTTAGGATGAAGTATTGCAAGTGTTCCTGTTGCAATGTATACCAGTGTCTCCCTTATGTCAGGGCTTGCAAAGGAGCTCTTGAGATGGAATGAAATGTCTTGTCTACTTCTGTTTCTCTTCTAGCAAAATGTCCCTTAGCCAGTCCAGGTGGCACAGGTGCTGTTAAACCCTTTACAGCACTCTAATTCTTTCAGGTGGCAAATCTTGTATGAAATCTGTTTGGGTGGATTATCCATATTGATAAACTTTGGCCATAACACTCATGGCCCAGGACTTGCTTGCCAGAGTTTGTGCTGATACATTTAAAATATTTACTAAACAGCTTCTGCAAGAGCTCTGCATTGCTTTTGCAGTACTCGGTGCCATTGCTGTTCATTGAATCTGTCATTCAGGAATCTTTTCACTGTAATTTCTTTCTGCTTCTTGGCTTTCACATCAAAAAGGAAAAAGAGAGAAAAACCCAAAAGTCCATCAATGACCTTTGCACTTGACGTCTTGCTAACATCTTATTTCTGCAGCACTTGCATATAAGCAGTACTAATGAAAACAGTGTTTAGAAACTGAAAGAGAAATTAATCTATCCATCCCCCTTACATAAACAATTTGCATGTAGCCTTCAAACCTAGTTTCCTACAGCATATCAGAAAGCACAAATGATGTTTACTAACACAGGTGTTTATTTTTCTAATGTGACCACGCATATGATATTGCATGCAACCCTTACTGCTATGCATATACGAGAAAAAAAAAATCAATGCGACACAAACTGAGGTAATATATAGACTTTTTTTTGAAAAAAGAAAAAAATATACAAACACTAGCTATACAACAACAAAAAGCATGAAAGAGAGAAATAAAAGTAAAGCTAAATTCATTTTTATAGAAAACTTAAGTCATACCATTCTTGAAGTTCAGGAGAAGGAATGAGACCTGCAGTACCATTTTTGGAGTTCTCAAGTTTACCCTGCCACCAGTTGTGATCATCTTTGCTAATGATTTGGATAATATCACCAACTCGGAATCTGATGCCAGCTTCTTTGCAAGGAATGAGGTCATCCTTTGCTGGATCATATTCAAATTGTGCTCTTACATATATCTATAAAAAAGAGTTTATAAAAGACACTGCGATATTATTACTGGTACAGTAGCAAGAGTAACAGGTGAAAACTTGATCTGTGCATGTAGCTACACATACCGTTTGCAACAAGCAAAGGAAGAAACAGAATGGCAAAAGCATAAGTGATAGTTGAAAATGAAACAGAAAAAACCCCCCAACAAACAATGGAGACACATAATGTTATTTTGAAAGCTCCTGTCTTTTACATGTACTGTAAAACCTAAACAGCAAAAATGAACACACGTAATAAACTGATAGAGTCCCTCAAATCAGTATTAACTATCATGAACCATTACAGACTAAAAGGCAGCAGCTTACAACTTGATCTGTACTGTATTTTCCAACTGAAGTCCCATGATATGTTTTAAAAATTTCTATGACAGGAAATTTTATTGGACAATACAAAGGACTTCAGCTACCTTGCTGATCTTCAGTATTTAGAATGAAAATTTAGTACCTTTTTTTTTTTAAGATTAAATAGGAATTCTTCTGTTGCACCTATTGCACATAGTTACTTGGGAGGATTCTGGGAATTCTCTGCATGGGTTTTTTCAGTAAAAGTCTACTTCCGTTTAAGTGAAAACTAGTAATTTGCTGAAGTTATTCTCTAAGGAACATTAACAGAAAGAATTCGGATTCTGACCTCACAATTTAAAATAATACTCCAATCCTTGCTTTGTGTGTTAGTGAGGTCTCAACCCTAGAAAATTAAAATAAAAGTGATCTCCAGTTTTGGTTGCTAATTACAGCCTTGATGCATCTAAGGATCTTAAAACTGGAATTATATGTCAATTCCACGATAGGTAATTTCTACAGTTTATGAACCTCAAGCATCACCCTACAGCACCTCAGACAGCCATGTATATTCTACTGCTGATTTTCTTACTAAAAATTGACTAGATTTAAAAAAAAAATCCCAACATGTGAATAAATTAACTTAAAATGGCTAATCACTACCGTCTTGTACCTGATGCATTTTTATCTGTTTATAGTGAGAGCATCAAATGGTAATACCAATATAGAATGCAAATTTTAACATACTAAATCTGACCCTTGTTCTGCTGTGCAATGAGTGTGTGAGTTTAGACAAGCAACCCAACTTCTTTAATCACTGGAAAAATAGGATTTTTTGAAACCAACTATGTTTATTTAGTAACTGGCTTTCTATGAAGTAATCAGTGTTGAACCAATCCCTTATTTCCCCTCAACATTATCTAACACAGGTCTAGAAAAGGGAGCGGTATTTTTTGGCATCTAGAAACTTCCTTGTTTTTCAAGTCCCTGCTCCAGTTTGAGCCATTATCCACCATATATTGGCTGTTCACAGAACATTACAGACTTCCTTACAGATAGCAATGTATCTGTTATCCAAGCCCTTACTGTCTTCAAGGATGACAAGCTACCAGAAAAATATGCCGGTTCAATAGAAAAAGACTCTTGAAAAAAACAGGTAACTATAAATGGTGTGAGTACGAGGAGCACCATTCTTCTGATATCGCCTTGAACAAACTCTCTTCTCCTGGGAAAAATACCTTATGAGAGGAAAACCAAAACATCTCACAACAGCTTGGAAGGTCTTTCATTGAGCCTTTCCAGGACTACATTCAGGCAGCTGGAAACTTCAGAAGACAACAGAAAGTTGAAAGAACCATATAGCTGTAAGCTTTAAAAATGGCAGACAAAGTGAGAGCAATCCATCCTTGTAACAGGTATTCCAGCCAACTTAACCACAGTAGCATAAAAAGATTGTCAAAGGCAACAGAACATGGGGTCCATTGACTCTTTTGAATGGAATTGCAAGAGTTATTATTAAGACCCTTGGTAGAGTAAGAGGTTGAGTCCACAGTTAAGATTCACATGCAGATTCTGGAAGGGCTGTATATAAATGGAGCAGTTACTGAAGCTGAATCAGAAATCACTTGATGCTATGTGTTGATTTGGAGGCTGCAGTAAAAAAAATAAATTCTTAGAACTGCAAAGGGAATCATAGGGAATCCTCTGCAGAGCCCCTAAGTGCTTTCTTGGAATTTTCTGGAGAGGGAAGATCTTTCTTTGGACCATGATCACATCTACTACTGTCAAGGTAACAAAGTTAAGGGAGGCTTCTGAATCTGGGCCTTAGGACTGCAAATGTAAGAGGCTATCTTCAGACTTACCAACTCTTACTAGAAACCGTCCTTAATGTTTTTCATTAAAGAGCTTTCTTAATGTTAATAATTAGTTATAGACCAACTCAAGCTTTAGAATCTTTGTCAGTACAATGTTTTGGAGCATTAGATGCTTGCCATACTAGTCTCCATTTCAGCTAAAATACAAATTCGAGCTTTCCTCTAAGATGAAAATCTGCACAGGTCACTGCACAACAGTAAGTCTATTAATGCATTCTGAACTAAAACAACATCTCCAGTTAAATTTACAATGATTTTGTTACTGTCACGCATACGGACACATGAAAAAAATGCTATTTTGAATTAGCCACAAACAAATGAGTTAAAAAGAAAAATGAAAAAAATGGAACAAATTTTCCAAGCTTAAATGTTTTAGTCCAGCACACACAGAATATGACGGGAAAACAATAAGCAGGGATGTTCACTAGCAGCTAAGTTTACAAAAATTCCCATGGAGGATATCTATTCACCTGTCGTCCTTTTGGTTGTGTGGTCGATGGCAAGTCCTGCAGAATAAAGTCAACCCAGGAGAAGAAATTTTCATTTTACTTTTTAAGGGTATACAACACCATGTGTTAGTGATTCATACAACATTACAGTAAAATGGTAAGTCAGACAAAAGTATAACGCACTGACCCATGTTTAGAAATATTTTTTTCTTAAAGAAAAATCAAACCCAGGCTGTTTAGCAGCAAGCTGAAGAAAGCAGGTAAAAAGTTTAAGCAGATAGAGAATGTGCTTTTTAATAATAATTCAGCATCTTCAACACAAAAGCACCGTCAAGTGAAAGAGGCTCCTTACGTGAATGCCTTTTCCACTTAATACTTAGTCTTGTTTTTAAGAGAAGGATGACTATTATAAATATTAAAAATTATTATTAAAAAATGTATATGTAATTACTTGTGCTGAGGAATAAGATTATAACTAATAATAGTGTTACAAATTCAATTAAATTCATAAAAATTTCATAAATTTTTCATTCACAATTATTTTTCATTGTATTAATAAGCACTTTACCTTGTGACAAATAATTTCTAAGTCGTGATTTTTTTAATACTTAAAGGAGTAATTACTCAGTTTTGGGTTGGTTTTTTTTTAGCTAGTCCCATGAACTCATGATATTGACAGCACTCTTACTGAAGAAACTTGTATGTACAGTTACTACATTGGTCCAAACAATGACAAATGATAAACAACACAAATTTTGACATCAATATACTTTAGCAAAACAGGAGATCAACAGCACCTTTCTACCTGAATACATACGAAACAGAAGTACTTTGTGTTAAAGATGTGATGATAATAGCTTGGTTTGTAGTGCAGTTTAAAGCCACTTCCTTTTGCTTTTCATATTCAGCAAGGCTCATATTTCACAAAGTATGTGCACGTACCACAACAGCAGAGGGCACACCAATTCGTTAACTCAGATAGCGGAAACCAGTACACGTTCCAGAGGTCTCTCAAAACACAAAACTTAAAAGAGTCTAAAATGTCTTGAAATACCAACTGCACAGTTATTCCTTCTTCAAACACTGCTTCCAAAGTTCAGGATGGAAATAAAACTTCCACTTTAAACCTTTGCTTAGTTTTGAGGAAACTGCTAACAATGATTTAAGGATGACTGAAGTGTCACATCACAGTTATTAACATTTAATTCACTCTTTGGCTTTTAATGAGAATATGTTGGAAAAAAACCCTTAAAAAGGAAAACGGGGAGTTACATATGTAACGACCTTGGTTCTATCAGCAGGACAAAATTTTCCACTGACCACACGATAAGTATAACAGTAATGGCAGATGAGCACCAACAAAACTTGCACACTTTCTCTGTGTGGAACTGGAAATCTTACCGAAACAGAATTGTTAGTGCTGCTATGACCATTAGCTGGGGACTGTCTGGATGTAGAGGGGGAATCTCTCTGAAATAAGACACAAGGTTCATTAACAACACAACACTATCACAGGAACACAGATATATTTAAAAGAACAGTTACATCCACAGCCTTAGAACCATTTGCTTAGCTGCTTCATCTGTGAAAGTTTCCACACGATAAACTCCACAAATCTGAAAAGTTTTTCCATAGTTTAAGATTCAGGTTTGACATTTTGATGTATGCTAGGTAATAACTATCTTTATATTGCCTTATAAGCCTATATAAGCCACCTCTCTTAACTCAGGCTACCAGTGTGGTCCTACACTTCAGTGAGGAGACAGCAGACGCAGGGTGCATACTGGGAAATTCTACAGAAGGGATAATAGGAATTTCTGACTGGGTCTTGCAGAGGCAAGGATGTCACTTGTAGAGCAGTCTTTTTCACATGCCATTTTGACTGTATAGTACTTAATTCCGTAAGATCAGATAACTTAGATACTTCTTCAGGAAATAAAATAATTCACTTATACATAAAAAAAAATTCCTACCAAAGGAATTTTGCAATATAATATTCCATGTCAAAGGTGAATTTAGGAATGTCTGGCGATTTTACATAATGTCAAGGATAGCAGAAAAAAGGGCCAGTTATCCCTGTGTGCCCTTTGTGAACAAATTAGAAACAAGAATTGGAGCTAAACTGTTCATGCAACAACATTAATAAGCAGGTAAAAGTCCTCTACTAATATTTTCTAACTCATACTAATTATGTGATAGCATTCATAGCTATTTAAAAACATTAAGAAAAGTTAAAATCACAGGCAATACTTTATTACTCTTGCTGCCTGTATGCTTAATGTGCAACAAACTCATTTAGAACTTCTGCACTTTTTTGTGGACTCATTATATATGATTTCATAGAAACTTCCATATATAGCTATCTACATGCTTTTAACACAGTTGAGGACAGACCTGACATTATTATGGCTATAAAATCATTGTGATTCCAAGTATGTAGGTCTGTATACTTCTGCTACATGCATAATAATAAAATGGTCATTTGGCTCCCACAGTTATTTGCAACTGGAGGAAACCATCTCTAATTCTATTTACAAAAATCACTCCAGCATAGCAGGTTTAAAATGTTCAAATGAGACCAAATAAGCTATTCATTACTGAAAAAAAAACAAAAAACAACAACAACAAAAAACATTAGAAAAAGAAAAGCCTAAAGGAATTGTTATTCATTTTTTTTGTGTGTGTACGGGATTAGCATCATCATCCTTATCAAACAGCAGCTAGGAGATACTTCTCTCCAAAAAAAAGCAGTGACTTCCTTCTTTTATAAAAAGATTTTCTGCTTGCTCTGCAATTCTGTCTCTGCAAATTTCTCATTTTCAAGAAGAGGTGAAAAATTAATTTTCCTCTTTTTTTTTTTAAACCTAGCTTATTACGATTATGGTCATTAATGGTTTAGCAAGGGAAAGCTTTGGAAAGTGATGCAAACACCCAAGTTATTTAGAGAAAAACAAGTTTTGGAGTAACTTGGAGAATGCCACTATTTCCAGACTCTCTTGAAGGCTCCTCTGCCTTTGAAAGAAATTTTCTTCCTTTGGCAGTGACAGTGTTTTGATCTGTATTCCTCCAACAATTCCCAACAGAAGACAGCATATTACTCAAAGCAGATGTTCATCATAACATACTGAGGAAAATACACATTTTTCAGTGCTACTGGTGATTTCAGTACTAACTGCAAGAAATTAATCTATCAAGCTAGTCAAGAGGCAAATGTACATTTTTTAAATAATTAGGCAGTTCAGCCACAATTTCAAAGGCATTTAGATTCCAAATTTCCTAGGGACCTGAGTCTTTCTTTCAAAAAAAATCAGACTCAAAAATCAAGAGAAAAAAACCTGTAATTATTCTCAGTCTAATCAGTCAAATCAATGAGTAGAGAGATCCTTATAGAATGCTAGGATTGCTTAGAACTGGTCTGAAAAAAACTTCAGCTTTTGTTGAGAGTTTTTTTCTCCAGTAAATCAGAAAAAGCCCTACTTCTCCTGAGGATAACATCCGAAAAACACTTGGAGGATCCAATGATTCTGAGCAATGTAGAAGTGTTATCATCATATTTCAGTATAACTTGACTATCTAGTCTTCCCAATCTTGTCTAGCCCCTAGCCAAATAACAAAACAACAGTCTTTTGGATTCCTGCTCTTCAGTTCAACCACCACAGCTGATGCCTTAGAGGAAACAATCACAATTATTTCCAAATGATGCCAAAACTACTTTCCTGTTGATTCCTTGTTCTTAGGTGTAGACCATGAATGATAAATCAAAGTATTTGAGATGCAGTGCTATAGCAGAAGTCAGTTATGTCTACTAGATGTGGCTTGATCAAATTAGATACTGATGAGAACAGCTAGATTAATGGCAGATCCACAAAAAAATAAAAGAAAAAAAAAAGAGAAAAACTTTCCAAAAACCTGTGAATACATTTCAGTTTCAGTCTTGCTCAAGGAACCTTTCTAGAAGTATTTTTAATAAAAATGTAGAAAGGTTTAAGACTGTAAATAGTATTACAGTCTGAGCACTAACAGAAACATTGCAAGGCTAAAGGAAAAAAAATTCATGATGATTACCAGCAGATTTTTAAAATCTCATACATATAAAGGCTTTTCTTCTTAATGAAACAACTAAGTGTTTCAGAGAGATAATCTGAAACATCAAAGACATTTATAAGGGAAGTTATTTGTAAAAAAGAGAAAAAAAAAGAAAAAGGTACTTCCATTATCATTCTCATGTATCTGACACTATAAAAAGTTACTCAGGGTGTTTTGTCAGTATGAAGTAAGAATGGAAGTGGAGCTAGAGCAAAATACTTGCTCAGTTGGATAAAGTACTAGCTGAAATGTATAAACAGCATATGCAGTCATCAGCCATAAGAAGAATGTGTTGCAATAATTACTGAAGTTCTTATTTATGTAAGTCTGTAATTTCCTGGGTATCTGAACCAGTAAACACAACATCCTGGACACTGTGTTATCTATATTTCAGATTAACTCAGGCCATTTGCCACTCCAATGGCTAAGCAGGTCATCTCACAGTGGATCAGCTGATCAAATTTTTATGCAAGGGAATTCATAACTATTACATTTTCATGAAAAGTCTACTCCAAGAAATAGAAAGCCTGGTAAGTGAATCGAAGGCATGGATGCAGTAAAAGTCACAAATCCCTAAAAACCATGAAATTATTCAGTTGAGATTTTGGAAACTGCCTTGTGACACTCAACTACCATTACATACTATAGGGACAAGACATCCCTAAATTTGCAAAAGCGGTGTAATATTTAGAAAACATCACCACAACGCTTCTCTTAAATGCCCACAAAAGAAGAAAAATATGGCAAGTGAGATGCAAATCTGTTATTTGAAAAATAGGTTCCCCTCAAAAACACCCCCCATACCTTTTGTATTATAAAGACATATAGACAGATTGCATATAAAAGGCTGATTCCACCAATATTTAGGTTTTCTTATTCAAAATTAACAAGATATTTTGCAATCCAATGATGCGATCATGGTAGGAGCCTTAAGAAAAACCCAATTATTGATTCTGTTTTATATTCCTCTTTTGGTAAAACTACGCTATGTGTGCACCAGTCCACGACTGAGGTGGTGGAACCAAACATAAATTTATAGAAATATCTGAAATACTGCCAAAAAATACCTTAACTAGTAAGCTTATACTAGTGAAGACCCAATATCTCTGAATTTACCCTGCTAGAAAGCATTAGAAGCAAGCTTTTGTGTCTTAGTAATATAATTCAGCATTCATTTTCAGCCTTTATCAATGCTTGAGAATTTGGTTCATCACCTGAATTATAATCCTGAAAAATTATGTGAAAGAAATTCTCTTTGTACCAAAGGAGTAGTGATGCTTTAACAGGATGATTTAAAGATGTTGGCTTTTTCTGTGCACTCATAACAGTTGGAAAACTAGCCAAAGTCATAGATGTGACCGAGCAGGTGGAATAGACTCAGGCACCTCTGATTACATGAATGCAAAACGCCACGAAGTGTGGTAATTAAACATGCTTTTTTTTTCTAGTTTTGCTGTTTTTTCCAAAGGAAGGTAAGAGTCCGTTTCCCCCTCTTCTGGGAAATAAATAGTCATGAAGAACCTAAGACACAAAGCTAAAGAAAAGAGAATGAACTGCTACTACTGAAATGACACCTAGTGATATCAATTTAAAGCTGTATGCTGAATTATTTTCTCCAAATAGTCATCTTTCTAGCAGGTATATCGTTTCACCGGTTGGTCAGCACAGTCTAGATTTTCTATTTTAATTTTTTTTAAAGCCTTTACATTTAATGAAAAACTCTTGCTTTCGTATTTATACCATTTAAGAAAATCAGCCTCATAGGTGAAAACTGTCAAACCTTCTACCTCTAAAACCTTTTAGTTCTTGTTGACTTCTATTGAAAGTACATAAGGCAACCGAAAAGCAGTAATTTTTTTCCTTTCAAACAGATTGTTCTAACAATCACAACAGCAGTTTCTGCATGTTCTAGCATCTGCTGAGACACGAAAACAATTAGGGTGAAATCACAGCTCTAATTAAGATAAGGTGCTTGACTTGAACAGGGATTGTGATTTCACTCTTGGAATTCTAATTTGGGAACTGTTTGCGCAGTTAAGCATGTGGCACAGAAAGACTGGCATCATCTACATAGCACATATGCCATCTGTACGCTTAAATTGGAACAGTACCTCTCAAGTAGCCATTTTCTAGAATTTAATTCCCTTCAGTTGCAATCTGGAACATAACTTTGTAAGCAGAAGGGAATTAAGTGTTAGTGTACAAAAACCATAATACCAAGTTTCTAGTTCAACAAGAACTATCTCCAAATCTGTTTTCTTCTGTAATGACAAATACCAATTTTTCACGGAAACAATAGTATTAAGCCACATGTAACTGTTACAGACAACCATCACAAATTTACCTCAACAGGGTTATACAGAAACAGATTCTTCAATTAACCCTTAACAGCCCAAAGCAGTAAAATAATGTTTAATGCCTAAAAAAAGGAGGATTGTTCCTCAGCTTAGGAACTTTAATAGACTTCCTGGAGAATGAGTTTAAATTGTAAATTTTTTTGAAGGGGCTTCCTAAATGCATGAGTTGAGGATCCCCTTTCCTATTGG
>VYZM01007297.1:73700-92670 GCA_013398915.1 Dromas ardeola | reverse complement strand
ACCCTATGATTCTATGAACAGATTAATAGAGAGGATTTAAGCAGGATTACTGGGGAATTAGCCAGTTTACTCAATGAATCGTCCCATATGCAAAGCAAGGACTACTGGACTCTTGGACAACCTTGCTTGATGCTGCTGTGAGAATCTTGGCCTCAGCCGAACGATTCCTAGTTCCTCCTCCCTCTCATCCTCTTTCTCCACTAGTTTAGATCCCGATCAAGTAAGAAGTCCTTCACAGGAAGTTCAAAACTTAAGACAGGTCACTGAAATAAAAAACCAACTACTTCCACAAGTACAAACTCCTCCAGGAGTGGGGTAATTTTTATTGAACTCCAAGATGATCAATTGCAAAGCACAGCAATAAAATCCAGAACTGGAACATTTAGTAGCAGCCTGGAACGTAGAATTGATTTTTATTGCCATAAGGGTTTGACATGCAGTTTTTGCACGACACTTAAAGCTTTAAAATTTCCTTTTAATCAGTGTAATTGCCCATTCCCTCCCCAATACACTCTTATGTTCTAAAATGCAGTGACTTCCTGATTTCTGACAAGTAAGGCACTACAGTGTCCTTTCAGAGTAGTTACAGATTATCATAGCAGATGCTTCCCTCTGAGATCTGAAGTTCAAGATGGTCCACCGAAGAAAATGCAACTGAGGACTGAAGATGCATATCTAGTGATGAGTAACCATCACCACTGTTAACCAAAACAGCCATTGCATTCTAGGTGATCTACTGCCAGACTCCAGAGGAAGCCTTCAGTGCACAGAGCAGAGCTAACAGTATTTACCCTCTCAACTAGAGAAGCTGTTTGCTCTATTCCGGAAAATTTCATTAAAGCTCCCCTGTTCAAGCTAGCGGACTGATTTTAACCGCAGTCTCTAACAAATCAATGTGTTCTTATGGCTGGGGACAAGGCACTGGATGAAGACCTCTGCATTTATAATTTTGGAATAGGAGTTGCAGACACTGCAATGCTTTCAATTGCACATTCATCAGTGCCACGGCGGATTCTGAAGTACCCATCTTCTCCCCACGAGGTGCCCCAGCTGTTCTTCACAATCCAGAACTTCTCACCACTTTTGGGGTCTGTACCATAGCCCACAAGCAAGACAGCATGATTGGTCAATTCGAATGGATTGAAGTCATCCTGCAGCCCAGTGTGATGGTAGATCCCCTCTTTATAAAGCATGAAATCACTATAAACCTCAAAGGCAACAGCCATTGGCCCACGCAGCACAAGCTCGAGTTTCATCAGGGCTTCATTGCAGCCTCCATAGAAACCACCAACATAGTGGTACTCAGAAGTGTAGTAGTGGTAACAGCTGCGCTTGAAAGTGCATGGAGAATCTTGGGCTGTGTAAGGGAAGCATTCCTCTTCCACCACACCAAAGTCTTGGACATACTTTCCAGCAATGAGGTATGGGAAGCCACCATCACAACCTAAACAAAAATAAAAATCTGCTTATTTCCTTGGAGAGCTTTTTGATGTGGGACACTCTCCTACTCCAATCTTTTGGAATACTTTTACATACAGTATTGAACACAAACTGCAGTGACCCCAGATACTCCTAATATTTCCGTTAGCTATAGCTAACTATAGGTAGCTAGCTTTCTGAAACACACAAGACAAAATTAACATCAGTGGGAGCTATACTGGGAACACTAATGCATGGACCATCTTCTCATCCAGTTGCTCCTGACACTGCCCCATCAAGAAAAGCAGGTAGTTACATGCCATAAAAAGACCCATCCTGATATGGGTACTGTCCTTTAGAAAGCTTTAGTCATTGCTTTCGCTTATCTCCCCTTCCTCGTATGCTCTTCCTCCCTCTGAATATGCTTTTGGGAGGAGATCCGGTTCTACTCTTTCTAGACATGCATTGCCATTTAGCTATATTTTTAGCCTTGCTCCTTAGAATTTCCCCACCTCCCAGGTAGACCTACCTAAAATCCAACAGCACCCTGAGCATGGGGCCCTACAGCAAGGTGAGCTGACAACTCTGGAATATTTTCTGCAATCTTTCAAAAAAAGAACTAGTATAAAGTACAGACTGCCAGATACTTTATGAAAAAAATAAATTGTGGGTGATGGGGAAGGCATGGAAGTTTTTAATATCCTGTCTCCTTCTGCAGCATTATTACTACTGAAAGTTATCTTGGTATACACCAGTGTACTTACCCTGAGAATACTGGCTACAAGACACAACCTGCTGGGGACTAAAGATTGGTTTCTGAGTGTTGTTTGTGAGGATACGTATTCTTGCTTCCAACATGCCCATGGAGGCAAATGCATAACAGCTGCCACATGAGCCTGCAGAGAGGAGAAAAAGCAATCACGAAGAGCAGTCAGTAACATAAACAAGGCAAGTCACCTTCATTCAGGTACAGCTATTGCTAGAGTCCACTGAAAAGAGTCAAAACCTACCAGGCAGTGATTAGAAGTTGAATACTCATGGAGCAAAAACTTTAAATATACATTTAGCTTTTAAGCATGCAATTAAAAAAAACCCCAAACAGTTCTAACAACTTTTGAAAGAACACTGAGCTTACTCCAGAATAAGAGACAATATATTGCTCTTCAACGTTTTCCAGTAGTATCATTTAAGAGCTACGCTATTCCTTCAGAATAAACCTACAGGCACCACATTAGCAGAGCTGAGAAGGCTCATAACCTACTGCCTCAGACTATAACCCTTTATGAAGCACATATGCTAAGGGGCAATCAACTATTTTAAGTGAATGCTGACAATATTGTTCTGGATTATTTCAACCTATCCATGGATTTAACGCTGTAATTTCCTGTAGAAAAAACATTCCACCTCTAGAGCTACCCCTAAAATAAGTGACTTTTGAGAGTCTAGTGGTATAAATACCAGGTTTGACATAGTGGATTCATCCCAGCTCCCCTTATTTCCCAAGGGCATGTAATTTTTACACTGGCTTTTCAGAGGCACCTTAATTTCCCTTCTGTTTCCTGTCAGAGAATTGAGTCTCCTTACTTTTGCATCAAAATCTAGTATTGCTTCTAGTTTTAGGCCTCTTCACTCCCTAGGAGCTTCCTGGAACACATTAAAAGCCTTTGGAAATGAAATGACAAGCATCATAGTGAAGGACAATTACTTGGATGAGGTCCTATTTTATCTACTGATTGTCACCAAGGTGCCCGATTTCCTTTTGTTTCCTGACAGTAGGAAAGGCAAATATTGCAGAGCTATGAAAAGGAGGGAGGCCTGAGGAACAAAACAAAATACTTTCTCCTGAACTGTGTAGGTGTATAAAAGCAGAGCTATTACAAAAGCAAGACTTTGTGAAATTTCACCTTCTCTCAGTTAGACGTATCTTGGAAGTGAAGTGACAAAATCAGCCTGTACATGAATGCTCTTTGCCCAGCAGGGCAAAAGGAAGCAGTGAAAGGTGCCTCCCACTCCTCATACAGTCACAGCATCCGAGATGGGCCATGCTGCAGAACGCTTTGTTGCATTTTGTGTGCAAAAATATAAAAAAATACAATTAACACAACCCATCTCAGTCTCAAGTCCGTTGGGGCGGTTGCTAAATTTCTTTCATGCTACCACAGTGGTATTTCTGAGGCTTATAGCATGACAACCACACTGTATCAGCAGAGAGCCAACACAGCTGCAGGAACAGTTGCTTTTGTGAGACTTCCCACAAATTCTCTTCCAGAGTCAATTAAAGCTTCAGCTACATCAGATTCCACTCACTCTACTGCAAAGGGCTGTTACTTATGAGCAGTAAGGAGAAGACACAGCACATCTAGTGAAGAATCAGCTGACCACGCTTTTCACCTACTTTGATCTGCAGAAAAAGCTTGCAGAAAGTAGTCAGCAAGAAATGGGAACTACACTCTAAAGCTAACAAAATCTCTAGGTTCTCCCTTTTCTCCCCCTGTAAAGTTGATAACAAGTAACGACAGGGCTATCTTCAAAGAAACACATCTCTTGGCTCAAAGGTGCAGTTACTGTTCTATAAACAACCCGAGAGCTCAGTCTTTACTTTTGTGACTACAGGGATGCTAACACGCTGGCAGTAAATATTACGGTCCAAGACAACTGCAGTTGCATGAAGCCTGCCATGTCTCAAGATATTCTACAGAGAACGCACATTTCCCTTTTAATTCCTGTCCACTTCAGATGCTGTATTTTTTTCCTCCTTAGGTAAAGAGTAGTGACTCCACAAGCATGTGAGATCTGGGACGCCATGATCTTGTAATTCATGCAATTCTCTCTGCATGTGCCAGACAACTTGCATCTTACTGCTTGCAGCTTTCTCCCCCAGGGCATTTTCTAATTAGTCATCCAATAATCTTAATGACATACTAAGACTTTCTAATACCATCATTTTAATGAAACATTAATATCCAGTGCCTCAGAAAAATCATGCAAGCTACCACAAGCAAGACTTAATTTGTACGTCAGCACTATTTTACACAAGGTCATCTTTTGGAGATTTTGGTCTGTGTGTGTTTTTTTTTTTTTTTTTGAAAGCCTGAATGCTAAAACTCTTATTTAATGGAACAGAATGCATATTCCACAGACATTTAACATACTCAGCATGGATTCTCAGATTACAGGAAACGTGTAGGCAGCTTTATTATTGGAAGCAACAGACTAGTTCTCATTTAGAGAAACTCTGAAGCAACACAATGGAGAAAGGGTAAGTTTGGGATCAAGTGTCCAACTGTGTGGAAGGTAAACGAGCCCTTGGGATATTCACGGTTAACACGGGGAGAAAGTACAGGACTCACACCTACACAGGACTGTATCATTTCCTGTTGCCATCTTACAGTGATGCCATGCGTCAGCTTGTGAGCTAGAAATCCCACAAGCTGCTTCTGCTACCAGGAGTCCAGTTGGCTGAATCTGGCATAAGAACTAAGCCACAAATGAGGGACCAGTGATTTATGTGATCCCCTCCCCACCATGTTATGTTCCCTTCCCCTCAAAGGTGTAACCAGATAGCTACACCAGCAGATGCAAATTTATTTGGAGATGGTGGAGCAGGGAAGTGGACCAGTCCACTCTTGGCCTCCAGTAAGTAACTATCTAATTCAAATATCTCACACCACAGTGCTATAAAAGCACTCCCTATAAAATAAACATATACCAGAATGGCATCCTTTTAAGTCTATTTTGAGATAAATACTTCCTATTCACAGGGGCAGAAAAAAACCAGTTTTTACAAGTATACTGTATTTATCAGTGTCCACACTTTTCATAGTGACTGACACCTCTTCTTGCAACTAGCCCTTTAAGTAACTCCTAAAGTTACCAGGATGATAAGATTTGGACATAGGATAAACAGTTTTCATGGGTTTATTCATTAAAGCTGCATGATAATTTGCCACCAGCAGGCATGAGAGAAAGAATTAAATGTACATCAGTTCTGTCAGCATGCAGAAAACCATGACTGAGACCGTTTGGACAAAACTTGACAGCTGTCTTTATGCAAGGCACTGTGGTAATTGGCTTTCACTCCAGCAAGAGACACTGCTGTCTGGATAAGGCAATACCACCTTCTATTTTGGCTCAGTGTTGTCAGCCAGGACTCCACCCAGTTTCCACAGGTTATTCATAGTAAAGTTGCAATCTGTCAACTGCAAGGCACTAGACAAACCTTCTTGTTAATAGCAAATTACAAAGTACGTCAAAGGAGTTCTGTGGCATTTCATGCAGAGTTTTTTTTTTTTTTTACCTTGATTCCGAACGGGGCTGACATAATTGACACCATTCACATTTCTCCAGTCCCAGGATTCTGGCAAGCCTGAAACTTTTTTGAGTAACTCAGGTGTTAAAGGTGCAGGCTTTGGTCTAAAGAGAAGAAAATGCTTCTGAGTAACATATCACACCCTAGGCAAGGGAACAATCACGTAACGCTCAGTTGTCATCTTCTGGCTCTTACTAGTTGTACTTACTTCACGCTAAGCAATTTGAAATAGTCTCCATCTAAACTGAGTGGGTGTCAGTCTCAGGAGATTAGTTTCAGGAGGGTGCAACACCAACTCAAATCCCTCCCTGAGGGAACTGTATTACGAACAAGCTGGCGAGGTCAAATACTTTTGAACTAATCTGAACTGCTGAGGTAACTCTCAGCGACTGTAGCAATGCAGCTCTGCAACAGCTACTTTACACCTCTGCCATCAAGAGGCACGTAGAATATCTGACTGCAGAAGGCACCTCACTTTAGCAGCATGCACTGACAGCAACTAAAGACTGTTTAACTGCAGACACAGAGATGGTGTATGTCGACACTTCAATAACTGAAGTCCCACTTGCCCCGGAAACTTCCTAAGTGATGCTCATATATCAGCAAGCCAAGAGCTTCCTGCATTCAGCTTTCACATAACTTGATGCTTGTCCCATAAACCATGCCATCAAGCGCCATTCACAAACACCAGGCACTGGAGTCTGTTCTGAAAGCATGAGAGGGCCAACAAAATACTGTCACAGCACCACATGGTGCAACAGAGTTTCCAAATAGGTTACTGTATTTAAGACCATCTACAAGTTGACTTCTGTCTATAGGATGAAAGCACAATAATCTGCATGATACTCTCATGCAAATCAGAATTTTTATTGTACAGTAGGACCTTCTTCTACAAACATAAAATTGCCACAGTTTGGAAAAGTAAGTAGCATTCCTATCCATGGCACTATCGTAGTGAAAAAAGCAAAAATACAAAGAAAGTAGAACAGCTGTAAAGGGAATCTGCAGATCAAAGAACTCTAGTTTCTCAAATTAATGTAGAGGACGATGTGTCCATCCCCACTACCACTCTGCCATGTGATCTACAAGACCCTGAAGGCAGTCCCAGGGCTACTTCACAATTCTTCACTGAGATACTCTACTCCTGTTAGAGGACCCTGATTGAAGGCAGGGCAAAACATCAAAGTAACCAGGGAATTCCATCAGAAAAATCTTTATTATTCATGTTTAATAGCAGAATGCTGTTCACTGCTTTTTAATTGCAATTATGAACTAGCAGAACCAGGAAGGCGGTCAGAAACTCCTAACTATGGCAAGCAGCTGATGGGTAGACAGGAGAGCGAGATTGCAACTAAGACTGTCCCCACTTCTTCCCTGCACATGTGAATTCAGCAGCAAATAACTGTGCAAGATTAAAGGGTAGATGACCCTACTTGTCTAAACTGCTTGAGACAACAGATGCTCAGAATAATCATTCAAATGAAGAAATATGTTGGCACTCCATGAAAATGAGCTGGAAGGCTTGTAACTTGATTAAACATCTGAACTACAAGCCAAAACACAGCTAGGAAGAGCCAGGACAAACAGAAGCAAATTCTTTGCAGCAGGGGGTTTGTGGCAAAAAACAGAAGGCTTTAGTACCTTGGAGGTCTGGAATAGAGACCCCCAGCTCTTCTAGTTAGTTCTTCCAGGGCAAAGTTCTCATACTGCTTGTATCTTGTTGCTCTCCAGGACTTCTGGCGAGCATTGATAGCATTTACAAAGTCAAAGTTGTGCACGTAACGTCTGCTTGAAAGTCTGCAAACAAAAGCAACCAAACAAAATAGTAAGTAAAGGACTAGGACTGAAAAGTAAAGATGTTCTCTAAACTGAATATGAAAAAGACTAACTCTGGAAATGTCTTCTGGTAGGTACTGATAAAGAAACATGCAATTATTGGATCAAGGCAAGGTTTCTGCAATTTGAGACAAACTAGAAGGACATCATCATCATCTTTAGACATGCCACTTTTCTAATAGGACTCCACCACAGACTGAAGGAGAAAGTATGATGCAACAGGCACACCCTCCTCTAGTTTTGTGCATTCAGGTTTATTCCCAACATTATCACTGGCATTAACTTTGCCCTCAGTAACAGAATTGGTCCATATGGTTTCAGCTGAAACCTGATGCACAGGTAGCAAGTGTTTTCTTCCAGTAAAACATCACTTATCTGTTGCTTACCTTCCTCTGGGCTTCTGGAGAGGTACCTCATTTACGTGAACATCTGAGGCAGATGATGAAATCTTCTGTCCGCTGAAACAAGCCCAATTGTGGCCAAGTACATCATGGACCCATCCTGGTAGAGTCTCATTACAGTAGCTGGTTACATTCTGGCCTTCCTTTTTGTACTGTAATGTGAAGAGGTTATGCTTGTGTTGGGTAGATGCATTTGTTAGCATAGCAGTAGTCCCTCCCCACCCAGCTGCTTCTTGCCTGTATTTCAGAGGACACAGCCAAACGTATATTCCAGAAGAACCAGCATCATGCTTGGTTTCAAAACAAAGCAGCACCAAAAAAAGGTTAAGTAGAAGAAAGAAACTGGTCTTTACCAAGTTGCTAGAGGTAGAGAAACAGGTTTCGACTTGCACTTTTAGCAACAAAGCACGCATTAGTATCAGCATCAATAGGTGCTAATGGTTTAGGTTCAACAGTTGCTTTTTAGGCAAAACGTAGAAGACCTCTTAGTACTCATCCTTCTCTTCAAGGCCCTGTGGTTTCTTGCACCAAATATGTGACTAGTCAAACTAACCCTGGAATGCTGCAGAAATCTGAGATACTAAGACTCACAGCAAGTTTCTCACCCAGAAACCTCTCAGGGAGAATTGTACTACAGCATTTCCATTTTAGAAGTCAGAACCCAAGATGAAACTTCCTGCAACGGCTTTAAATTTGAGCTGTGGTGGAAGAGCATCACGGAACAATTTGACCTGAACTATCAAAATGAGACAGTAAGAAACAATGATCCATTGAGAGCAACTCATTCAAAGCTGGCTGTGAGGGGAATGTTACCGAAGCCTAAAGTCCCAGGCGCTAATACTTCCTTATTCAGCCACACAAGTCTTCATTTTACCACTGGAGTAATAAATTAATCTATTCAGTAAAATCTGTCTTCATACAAAAGTTCGCACTAACACTTTGCCCAGCAGCTTAAGTTTCCTGAATTAAAAATTCTTTGACAGCAGAATGACCCATGGAAGAAAAAGAAAATAAAAAAATCTTTACTCATCTCTTAAGGTTAAGTCTGTTTTGTATTAAGCTGCACAGGAGCCTAAACACCCCATGCAACAAAAGCTTTAACTTGACTTTTCTAATCACAGAAATGACTTACACAGAATCCAAATTTTCTAGTCCAAAAATACTTTATTAAATCCCATCCCGTTCGAGTTACACATGTACAATGGTTCAAAGATTTTGTAGCTATGTTTCAACAAAATGCTTCCTCAGCCTCTTCACCGAAGAAGGTGGTGGCTTACAGTGATGGAAATGCCACAACACGGAAAATAAAGTAAATAAAGAGACTGGAAGGTTTGTGACTATGTCAAGGCTCTGTGGGGAATATGATGGCGAACGCTTAGTGAAATAATTAAGTCTATCAATCAGAGGCATAAAATTAAAGGTTAATCCTCTGACTGTTTTAGAACAACGGGAATTTGCTTTGCTCCCCGTTCAGAGGTTGCAGACCCTTGCTTGTCTTGCAAGGCAAGCACGTTTGCTGACTGGAGCAGGATGGGGGCTGGGCTGTTACCTTGTTCTATTCATCCTACCTTGCTGTGCAAGATTGTGCAATATGTGAAATAACTACACTTAACCAAATACCAAGGGCAAGGTCCAGAGATGACTTTTGAGAAATACCCTCTTCACAACAGCATTGCTAGAAATCCAGACACTGCCAAAAGAAACACGTTACTGACTTTACATCAGTAAGTTACTTTGAGAGCACTATCTGTCTTTTCTGTCTAAAAGCTGCCATGGGTTAAAACAAGACCAAGTACAACCATTCATGATAAGTATAGGCCTTCAATCTGAATACTTGAAGAACATCAAGTCTGAATACTCAAGAAACAGACCCACTTCCTGCAACAATCAGACACAGATCCTGCCCAGCATGGAGTTATATTGAATCAAAACAAGTGGAACAGATTTGGGACTTTTCTTCACAGAAAAAAGCAATCAGTTATCTGTTAACTAGCAAATTAAAACCGTAACTTGCTTCCCCCCTCTCCGCAGAAATCCCTCTCCATTTTCTGGAGATTAAATTTATTCTTTTTTTAAGATATTGACAGATAAACAGAAGAGTATTCACACCATTTGTGCAACTCATCTATCAGGAAAGTAGACTGGCAGACTGTAAGCTATTACTGAACTGGCTTTAAAAAGGGGACACGGAGACTTTGCAACCATAGCCCGTCAATGACAACTGGATAAAGGGAACTGGAACTCCAGTAGCCATTTTCAGCTAGGAAATTAAAATATACCCGTACGGTCCCAATTTACTTTTATCCCCACTCTGATTTTTAATTGAGAGCCACTGATGTAGAGAAGTGGCAGAAAAACCTTTAAAAAAAACCCCAATACTTACGTTTAATTTCTACAAGCTAGTTAAGTCCCCAATGGGCCACAGGTTAGAAGAACTAAAATGGGACAGCAAACTTATCAGTGCCATGACAATGACACCCACTGCTACTACCAGAACGTACGCCATCAAATCAATATTTCATTGCTAAAACCACATGCAGCATTTCTTCTTACTGCAACCAGAGAAAGCTCTGACAGATCAGATCTAGAAAATCTGACTGTACCAGTTTTAGAGGACCTACTATGAGTATGTCTGCCCAAACAACAGTTATACAGGAGTGCGAGTAACTTCAGCTGCACCAGTTCATCATGGCACCACTGTAAGAGCAACCACCACTGACCCAGGTGATTGCCAGTTACAATGCCAGACTCAATCGAAGCTGCCAGCACAGTACCCAGCACATCTGTGGAACCCATCACAGAATCGCATCCTTCATGTAGGACAACAGCCACACAGCTGTGACCACCAGCTACTGCCGGACAACTGCTGCATGCATTTCCTCTGCAGACTTAAGAAGATGGTTTTCATTTTTAAGTTAAAAGACCACTGTAGCCGTGCCACGTGTGATAACTTCATCAGCCAATGCTCACATCTGCAGCATTAAGTAAACTTCATCCAGTGACCTGACCAATCTGGAACAACTCAAGTGCCAAGAAAGGCACCCAAACTATAGTCACAGTTCAGATTCCGAGGTCTGAAAACATTAAGCTTTAATTGTATTTCAAATGCATATTTTTCTCAAGTCTGACAACCCATAGGACTCTGCCAAATGCCAGAATTTAGCCAAGCAACATTAACCTTAAAAGGCTTCATGTACCTAAATTTCAAGGCTTGCTATTAGATACCTAAACTTAAGTAACCTTTTTGGTACAGTATACTTCTAGTAAAGTCTTTCCTGTGTTGGTCATCATAACATAATCTAATTGCACACTCAATTCTAGTCGCAGTAAAAAAAAAAAAAGTGTAATTGTTTAAAGCTTTCTTTAAATTTTTAATCTCCCTAAGAGGAAAGCAAGAAAGGATGGAGACCTTATTGGACATAGCATTTCAACAGGGATTCAGCAGTGCTACATACACAGGCTGACATCCCATCCTCTTTTACGTCTATTGTTCTCAATTTAAGCAATGTTCAGGCAATAAGAGAACTCCAGTTCCAGGAGGCAGGACTACCCAATGCATTAAGCCTGGTGGAAAGACTTACCACTCATTTGTCATCAAGTTTAAAAGTGTGCCTATTCATTTTAACATGGGAAGCACATACTTAATTAGAACAGGACTGCAGACTTGCAGATGCCCTACTGTACAACAGTCCAGAAGATCATTATTATCAGAATAAATGATTGCATCTTGCTACCCGATAGAAAACGCAATTATCAGCTACAAATGCATCTTCCTTCCTCTAGGGAACATTCTGCAATCCAGAGATTTATGCTTTCAGATTCACACTTTAGGGAAGCAGTGGTTGCACACTGACAGTCAAATAATCCCAACTATGAAAGGTTAAAAATTAACTTTCAATTGATTCGCAGGATGATTAAACAGCATTAGCAACTCTTAACACTTGTATTTTAGCAACATGGAACGAAATGCATTCAGATTTCTTTTTTTAACATTCTGAAACTCAAACATTAACTACTGTCACTTGTCTAGGCTGGTTATTTCAGAACGGAAGTCCTTGGTTTTAACCAAATTTGGGGGCGTTGGGGAAGAGAGGAAAAGATGTGACAAAGATGTCACCAAGTCAGTCTGGAAAAGATCAGTAACTCCAGTAGTGGAATATTCTATAATCTTTCTTTTTGCTGAAGTAGTGCTAATGTTTCAATATGAAAAAATGCCAGACTTCTGGTTTTTGCTTGAGGACATCTCAGAAGTCATAAGTAGTACGACTTAGCTTAAGGAAAAAACAGTGACAATCTTACAAGATTGTCTCCCTTCCAAGTAGTAGTCTTAACGTTAAATAATTATTACAAAGATATCAAATAATTGAAACAAGTTCGCCTCAACTTTCATTTCAGCGTCACTCTAGCTTTTTATGTTATGTTGTTCCTATTTCTTTTGCCATCCCTTGGGGTGGGGGCCGGGGGGAGGAATAAAAATCTTTAAAGCTTTATATCCTGCACAGCCCTACAGAATCCTTTTATCATCCAGCAGAAGCACATGCTCAAGCTTCTGCCAAGAGTCCAAACACTAACTTCACATCCAAGTTCAGTATAGGGACATTTCCGCAGCACACATCAAGTAAGAAACAAGAGCACTCCCATAAAACAAGCAAGTTACTTTGTGCTGCAGACAAATACCAGGCAGAGTAAGCGCGACTTGTGAGAAGCAGAATACAGTAGGATGCTGCATTTAACTTGGCAAGCCTTGAGGGACAAGTCTATCTACAACAATAGTTAGAAATAAAACACTGCTAGAGCTTCTTTACTTCAGCTATTGAAGCAAACTGAGGAAGAAAAAAAAAACCCAAACATTTATAAGCTCACCCAATCCACTCCTTCGGTGTGGAATGTCATTTCCCCACAGTCTCCAGGTGAAAGAACAAATAACTTGCAAAGGCAGTGAGACCCTACAAAAATTTTAGTAGCCGTCTGTTTAGTAAGCCACAGGAACAAAAGGCTATTAAAAACTCACTGAAACATGCACCATCAAACAGGCTGTGTCTATACCGACACAGTACCACAGCTCTGATAAAGCCACCATTTAGACAAGCCCAGAGCATTCTAGTTAGTAATTAATAGCATCATTCTTTAACACTAAGCAAAAATACACTGCAAGTTCAAATAGCACCATTTGCACTTCTATGCTTGAAACACATGAAGTACAGTATTGGCTTAAATACCGCTGTTCATTTTGCCTTGCAACTCCATCCTCTCCATTCAGTGGCAGAGTATAAGGGAAGTGTTAAAGCATCATAGCAGGTAAATCAGGATGCTTTATCTGTCCTGTCACCATGATGGGGTTTTAGTCACATAATTTAACTTTAGTGCAACATAAACACAACTTGAAATTTATGAGTGGCCTTTAAGCCATGAATACTTTCCCGGCAAGCCCAAACCCACAGCCATGGAAAGAGATGTGCAAGGCTCCCTGTGCTGTGGCTGCTCCACCACCACAAACTGCTCCATGGACCAAAAAGTTACTCCACAATCCAGCAGTAACTCCAGAACAGTGTACACATTGGAAGGTTGTTTCAGAGCAAAACTAAGGAATTCTACCAAGTAGTAAAAACAATAGCAAATTACGCCATTATTAAACATACTAGTTCTGCACCTTCTTGCTGTAAAGCAAGAGATGCCAGTGAAGAAAATTCTTCCTTTCCAAGAATTCCAAAGGGACTTTGTTTAATGATTTTTCCACATTCTCAATAGCGATCAAGGCTAACCAATATTCTAAGAGATTGCTTTTATGCTTTCCTCTTGATACATTTCCAGGGAGGAAGGCCCTTGCCACTTAGCATTCTCATTTACCCTATTTTACTCCAAGGGCTTCTAAATTCGGACTAACACTAAGCAAATGAAGTCTATGTTTACAGTACTCCTACCATTTGCACCTGAAAGTATTTTAAACAATAGGCAATCATTCTTCAAAAACCTCTGAACCATGCATTGAGCAGAATATATTATTACTTGTCCCCTAGAAGTTTTACACTAGAAGATGATGAAACAGGTCCTAAAAGAGCATTTGCCACACCTGATAGAAGCAGCCACATTTTCAGTTTATACCAGGACTAGATATTTTCTATTTCCATTTCATATGTAATGTAATATTTACTGAATTAAAAATAAACAGATACACAAACCTATATATGTCACAAGGTCAAGCAGCTCATAAGGAAACACCTCTTCATACCAAGTCCCCACTGACAATTGTGAAGTAACAGTTTTGCAGATAGACAGTATTGCAAGTTGTTGCCTAATGAAGTCCACTAGTTGTTTCCAGCAAAAAAAATGCATTTACTAAGTGCTGTGGTATTTCCTCATGCTTCTCAGCCATTATACTTGCATCTTGGTAATCTGTTGTTTCCTTTACAGCAGCGAAATTATAGAGAGGGTAACCAAACTGGGCTTTAATCCTCTCTATAATATTTAAAGAAAGCCTTTAATTTAAGCGTGTCTTGCTGATGAATTCCCTACTACCGAACAATGAGCCAAACAAGATTGCTATTTCACAATACCAAAAACAACTGCAAAACTAACAATTAATCTATTTGCCTACAAAGGACTAAGACACATTCATGACCATGAAATGCAAGGTATTGTGCATTGCTACTGCTCAGGTATATTTGAATTACTTTGTTTCGAGCAGCAAGTTGGATCAGATGACCTCCAGAAGTTCCCTCCAGCCTGAATTATTCTGTAACACAGTTTTGGTATATTAAGAGTACCCTTGCAAATCAATGCATTTACGTTTTCATAAACACAGAGGAATACACGAGATCAGTGTTTATCAGTCACCTGACTTAGCTCTCATCTTCCACTGATGTATTTCACAAGCAGCAAAGCCTTCACTGACTCTCAACTGCTTTCAAGTTGGTGCTCCATTTACATTCCAGAGCAGGCCACCCATTGTTTCTATGATTAAATTCTTCACATTCAAGAATTAGTTTGATAATCAACACTTGTTTCAACTGCTCACCATACTGGCCTGTAAAGCAACTCTGCCTTTCAGTGTAAAATATCAGGCTAAGGATTCCCAGTCTGCTAGTTCAACTAAATTTCTCCTCAGATGAGGCCACCAAGGCCAGCAATGGCCGCTGAATTCCACCTGCCAGAGACGACACCTCAAGCCTGAGTTCCCGGACAATACTACAACATTTAGTGCTCCACTGTCCTCTGGGAGGCAGCAACTCCTGCCACTTTTGAGGCAGGCCCTCCCACTGTAGGGAAGCTCGCAGAGATGTCCTTGCCAGAGAAGTTTCAGAGTAATTCTGCCCAGTCAGAGTACCTTTCAGGGTCTGCAGTTTTTGCTGTATCACCTGCCAAACCGGTAAGGAGTGAACATCATGGCAATTTAGCGTCGCTACCTTACAAAGATGACAGAATGTCTATCAGGTATTTCTCTCTCATACTTTGCTTTTGCTCAAGTGTAAGAACCTGTCTTATGCAGAAGCATTCTTATTTTAAGCATTTACAGTTATGAGTGCACTAGTTTTGGCAGATAGTTAATTTTATTTACAGTAGCTCATAGTGCCACATTTTGTATTTGTGATAACAGCATTAATAACACAGGGATGTTTTCGCTATTGCCGAGCAGTGCTTACACAGCATCTGCTCCTCAGACAGTCCTGAAAACAAGTAGGCTGGGGGTGCACAAGAAATTGGGAAGGGACATAGCTGGGACAGCTGATGCCACCTGACGAAAGGGATATTCCATACCATACAACATCATGCTCAACAACAAAAGCTGGGGAAAGAAGGAGAAAAGGAGGACATTCAGAATTATGGCATCTGCGTTCCTAACAGTTATATGTGATGAAGCCCTGCTTTCCTGGAAATTGCTAAACACCTGCCTGCTGATGGCAAGTAGTGAATGAATTCCTTACTGTGCTTCGCTTGCATATGCAACTTTTGCTTTACCTAATTAAGTACCTTGATCTCAACCCTCAAGTTTTCCCTTTTACCCTTCTAATTCTCTCCCCCATCCCACTGGGGGGAGAATGATCAAGTGGCTGCATGGTGCTTAGCTGCCTACTGGGGTTAACCCACAACAAAGAGCATGTAAACAACTGCAACATTAGTTTTGTGAAACAACCTGCATGACCCTTTCCCTTAACTTAAGCGAGCTGCAATCTGCATGGAAGAAGCCAGTTACATCAGCGCATCATACATCATTTCTATTCAGTAAGGATTACAGTTCCCCTGGAAAAGTGGATCATTCACTTTTGTTAACATCTGAAATAGACTTTAAAATACCTGCTGTGAAATAAACCATCTACAACTACTCCCAGAAAGACAATTTAAAGCAAAAGTCATTTCTTCACCCTCCTTACTACTGGTCAAGGCTTAGAGATTTTATGCTTGGACAAGGCCTGGGTGTTTACTATCAGTTCATGTGAGGCCAGGTACAAGATCATGTTTCTTGAAACAAACAAGAAACATGTTCACTGCTCCTGCCTAGGGCTGCACTCACCAACTGAGCACGTCTTGCTGCACAAAATATCTGTCTCCCAGGTAATAAAGTCATCCCGCAGAGATTGCTTCAAGCCACCCTCCAGAATCATAATGCCACTCACCAGGACAGCAGCAGAGTGCTCCTCAGCAAGTGGGTCTTCTCCTGTCCACCCCCTGCCTACCAGCACTGTTTTCAGTTTGATCTGAAGTCAGTAACAGGGACTGGAGATAACAGTATTACTCAAAAAAAAACAATTACAGGCAGCAGAAAGGTTCCTTAGATATTAAAGTAGTATTCTGGAATAAAATTTAAAGATCCTAGAAAACCTCCAGTAAGGAGAGCAGATGGCCTTTCTAAAGTTTTCATGCATTTGAGAATATCTTTAAGGAAAGATAAAAGCAATGATGTTTGCTATTTCACTTGCATTAGGAAGAAAACTGGAAAAAAAAAAAAAAAGAATTTCCAGGCTACCAGGAGAGTTAGCTTCATGAAGGCCTTCAATTGCTTTAAGCGTGCCCAGAAGGGAAAGCAGCAGCACCTGTAACAGATTTTTCAGATAATGCCCAATGTGGAATATAAATACTTCATCCTTCCCTCTGCTCCCTACCCAGCCACTGATATCTGTTTCCTTACGTTAAAAAAAAAAAAAAGTCCTGTATCTAGTAATCCAGGCAAACCCCAGAGAAAAGATAACGAAGTGCCCCAACTGCCCCACTGTAGCACTCACAGACTAAAGCGAAGAGTAGCTACAGGTGATTTTAGCAAGTCTCAGTGCTGCAGAACACACCAAGTTAACTCACCTTAAAAAATGCGAACCATTTGTAGTCATTTATCACTATTTCAAAGCCTTGATTGTAAATCAAAGTGAAGAACCCATAGTTGCCCAGACTATCCTGAGCCACATCTAACTTCTGAAGATTCACAAGCACCTTTCTTTCCACAGGCCCTGCAAGAAACACAAACATTATTGCATGATTATTGCATGGAAGAGATAAAAATAAAAATTAGTACAAAGAATGTTGCAACATTTATTTTATTCTAACAGGTGCTCAAATACACTTGTTGAATACAGTCTTCTGCAAAACTTCACTTATAGAATCACCGAATAGTTCGGGTTGGAAGGAACCTTTAGAGATCATTTAGTCCAACCCCCCTGCAATAAGCAGGGACATCTTCCACTAAATCAGGCTGCTCAGAGCCCCATCCAACCTAACCTTGAATGTTTCCAGCAATGGGGCATCAACCACCTCTCTGGGTAACCTGTAACCAGTGTTTCACCACCCTCAGAGTAAATAATTTCTTCCTTTTATCTAGTCTAAATCTACCTTCCTTTAGTTCAAAGCCATTATCCCTTGTACTAACACAACAGGCCCTGCTAAAAAGTTTGTCCCCATCTCTCTTATAAGCCCCCTACAAGTACTGAAAGGCCGCAATACGGTCTCCCCAGAGCCTTCACTTCTCCAGGCTGAACAACCCCAACTCTCTCAGCCTGACTTACCTGTCAGTGGGTCTACATGATCCTAGACTGTATTTGCATCTTTAATTAGCAGCAGCACCAAACAGCAGTGACTGGGAAACATCAGCATATTTAAACCTAAGTTGCTACAGAGGACTCTGTAATCACTCAGAGGATGCTGTGTCACTCAGGCACTGTGTCTGCAATGACAAATCTTCCCCTAAACCACCTGGGATGAGGTACCAGCCACCCCACGTCCCTTCACACCACTGCTTTGAGTCCACCACCCGCCTCACCTCCACTGCTCCTACAGCCACCTGCCTCACCTGATCAAAAAGCAGGTGTTTTAGAAAAACACAAGATATCTATTTTTTTAAATAACACTGACATACAATAATCAAATAATAACTCCCCGCTACTATTATCCCTGCAAGGGAAGGGATATTTCTACTTCTGATGCTCTCAGGCTTCCCAGGCAGCAAGCGCCTGCAGCCAGTGGCCTCCCAGGGGCTGGCATGGGGACACCCAGAAGCAGAAGCCACTTCGCTGCCGGGAACAGCCACTTTCAGGGCAGGCTGAGCTGAGAGGGAAGGGACCTGTGGGCTGTGAGGGAGGAAGAAGCAAACCGGCATGAGCCGGTGGTGCTCGTGAAGAGGCCTAGTTGAGTTCAAATCGAAACAAATAAAAAACACATAAAACTGACGTGGAAGAGTAACAGCGCTGACCACAGTGGTCACCCAGAGCCAGGCAAAGGCCAGCGTTCCACGCTGCTTAATTCCAATTAACCTTTTTCTGCCTTAAGGCCGGCAGAGACCCCCGCAGGAGAGCCGACAGCGGGTGCGGGGACCCGCTATAACCGAGCCGGGNCAGCGGGGGCGGGGCCCCGCTATAACCGGCCCGGGCACCGACTGCCCCGCCGCCCGCTTCGCTTTTAGGCCCTCACGGCGCGGAGCAGCCGCTTCCCCACCCCCGGGCCCGCTCCCCCCTCAGGCTGACAGGGAACCCCCGGACTCAAGGGGAACGGGTCCGGGCCGCCGCCGTCTCACCCGCCTGGGAGC
>VYZM01007297.1:51127-73474 GCA_013398915.1 Dromas ardeola | reverse complement strand
CGCGCGTGACCCTGCTGCGGGGAGGGGGCCGGCCTGCGGGCCGTGGGGTGGAGGGTGGGGGGTGTCCGTGGGGCGGTGGGTCCCGGCTCCGGCAGAGGTGAGGCGGGCTCCCCGCTGGGGAAGGTGGTGTGTCCCCCTGAGGGCCGTGACGAGGGGATGGGCCCTCACAAGGGTGTCCTCTTCCTCAGAGGACGTCTTCCTCCCCAGAGGATGTCCTTCCCAAAGGGCACTCTCCTGCAAAGGGCATCCACACCCCAAAAGATGTCTTTCTCTACAAAAGAAGCCCTCCTCCCCAAAGGGCATCCTCTTCCCCAAAGTGCCTCCTCCCCAAAGGGTGTCTTCTTCCCCAGAGCGTGTCCTCCTTCCCAGAGGGTGTCCTTCCCAAAGGTTGTCCTCTCCCACAAAGGACATCCTCCTCACCAAAAGGCGTTGCCCACCCCAAAAGATGTCCTTCTCTACAAGGAGGAGTCCTCTTCCCCAAAGGGTGCCCTCCTGCCCAGAGGGTGTCCTCTCCTCCAAAGGGCACCTATGTCCCCAAAAGGCGTCCTCTCACAAAGGGCATCCTCCTCACTGAAAGACATTCCGCACCCAAACAAATATCCTTCACTCCAAAGGGTGTCCTCCCCAAAGAACATCCTCCTCCCCAAAGCCCACCTTCCCCCCAAAAACGAAAGCCTCCTGCCCAGAGTCCCTGCCCCACTACCCGGCCCCAGTTCTCCGCACTCGGAGAAGTCCCCTGCAGAGAGGGGCAGGCCAGCAGGGTTGGACCAGATTCTTGGGGCCAGACGCAGTGGTGCCTGGTGACAGGACAAGGGGCAACAGGCACAAGCTGGAACACAGGAAGTTCCATCTCAACATGAAGAGGAACTTCTTTACTTTGAGGGTGGCAGAGCACTGGAACAGGCTGCCCAGAGAGGTGGTGGAGTCTCCGTCTCTGGAGACATTCAAAACCCACCTGGACGTGTTCCTGTGCAACCTGCTCTAAGGTGACCCTGCTCTGGCAGGGGGGTTGGACTAGATGATCTCCAGAGGTCCCTTCCAACCCCTACCATTCTGTGATTCTGTGACCCTAGTGTTACTTCAGGCGAGCGCCTTGCAGCTGTGGAAGACAAGGCCTCTTGTCCACCACGGGTTTATTGTCATGGAGTGACTCACAGCTTCCACACCAGCCACACATCACAACCAGGAAACCATGCGACGCACGTCCTGCATGGGATGCGTACCTCGAAAACCTGCACCCTCTCTGAGGCTCTTTGTACACAGCAGCAGTCAGCAAAAAGGGCAGAAAATTCCCCCTGAAGACAGAAGCTTTAGTGATGTGCAGAATCTTGCGTGTCTAGCAAACAGACTGTTTGCAGAGGATGGGCCTTGTGGAAGGGTAGAGATGTCTCCTCCGAAGCGTGAGCCCAGTGCACGGCTGAGCGTGAAGGGAAGTGGTGCTGGTCCCACTGTCTCTCCAGATTCAAAATGTGCATGCTTTCACATCCTCAAAGTTACATATGCAATCAAGAAGGCTAAAAGACTTACTAATGAGTAAATATAACTTCATTTTTAAAACAGAATGATCTAAAAAATAACCCTTTTTAGGGGAACAATAAATGCATATAGTGCTATTTTGGCTATGAAACTGCTTAAGCACTAGCTTAAATATGGCTATAAATTTAAAATAATTGTGTTAAACTGCTATAAATCTCCATGTAGATACTCATTACTGATTTCAACAATTCAGCTTTAACTAACTCACTTATGAGCTAAACTAGGTTTAAACTAGAAGTGTCCTAGGTTTTTATCATATTGATTTAAATAAGGACATTAGGAATTACATCAGTAAATTTTAAATGTTTTAAAAAATACGTTATTTTGTCACCATCACTTTGCTTTTACGCCATCTTCTCAACCTTTTGGGGAAGGATTAATTTGACATTTTGTTGCTGATTCTTAGAACAACCAGCTAATAGATGCTTTTACTGAGGCCGACAAAGAGATAAAAACATATTGCACTTGTTTTTGGGACACTCTCTTAAGGATCCTGAAGCATTGACTTGGTAGGAAAAGCAGAATTTACTCCGTGTCACAGACAAAAAAATAAATGCTGTTTCAGTTCACTAAGACTGTGTTGGCCAATAGTGTTGTTATGGGCATTAAAAAAAAAGAGCTCGAGGGGTTTTTTTCCAAAGGCAGCTACATTTTGCTGGACTTGCCGTACAAGTGCATGTGCCTTGACACTCATCAAGCCTCCCTAATGAGATGTGGCTACACAGCATCATCCTGGCTCCTTCCTTTACCAATGAGATTTTTTTTTTGGCTCCACACTTTCCAAAAGCAACCCAAAAGTTCCCAGTGACCTTAGGAAAATGTCTGTGTTACAGTTCTTCACCTTTCATATGCAGGAGCAGAAAAGGTCTGTGGTATCTTCATCTCATCCTCATGATGTTGGTTGGGTGATCCTGCCTCTTTGCATTTGTACTGTGCTCTGAACCTCAATTTTCAGTTTCAGTTTATAGCCACTGCAGGCTGTCACTGCACAAAAACATAAGGGTTTCTCTTTAATTGCCTTGGAGTTCAATAGATTATCGCAAAAAAGGTGCATTTTACATAACGGGGTTGTAAAATCGTCGCTGAGCCCAGGCAGAGGTGGTTTAAGTTCAGCCTGGCCCTGTTGAGTTCACTCCGGTTCTGCTCTTGAGCTGTAGTTTATTTTGCCTGTTTGAGCAAGGTGAAAACTCCCTGTGCCTTGTAGTTCTGAGTTAGTTACTTTCGTGGAAAAAATTCTCCCTGGCTCGCAAGCACTGACATACCTGGGTTTGTCAGTGAAATACAGCCTTAAATTAATACCACTGTCTGTGTGAGACACATGGGACATGTGACAGACTTGTCCCTTATTGTTACACTCAGGTAAACTGTTACCTTCTCTCTTGAAGCCAAAATGTTATCAAATCTGTCACAAGACCTCCCTAAACTGTGTTTTATCAGCGTTTTACAAAGCTCCTGAGACTGAGGTCAGTCATTCAAGGAGGGGGGTAGTCAATGTCCTGATTTATTGTCCCCAAGGGGAGTGGTTGGGCTAGTAACCTCCTGATAGCTATAGTATGCACTGGTCACTATCGTGGGGGGTGAACCCCTCAAAAATAGACAGTCAAAATCCTCCAGAAAATGAATAGCTTTCCACTGGGTTAGTGAGTTGAACGTGCTCAGCAAAGGATACAGCGCGCACCAGAGTAAGCTCAGGGATCGCCACAGCCACCAGCGTGGGCGAAAAGAGAGATTTTCCTTCAGTGAGAACAGGTGTGAAGAGTAGCTGTTGAATGATTATAATCAGAATTTTGGCAAATGATGCCAAATAAAGTGTTTATTTCTAGCCAGTCCCAGTGACTTTGACCTGTCACTGCCTGCACAAGTAGAAGTGATGTGTGACTGGTGAAGTGACGTGAGGAATCACTATTTCACTATTTTTCACTATTTTTCACTATTTTTCACTATTTTTTCACTATTTTTCACTATTTTTCACTGTGAGGGTGGTGAGACACTGGAACAGGTTGCCCAGAGAAGCTGTGGATGCCCCATCCCTGGAGGTGTTCAAGGCCAGGCTGGATGGGGCTTTGAGCAGCCTGGTCTAGTGGGAGGTGTCCCTGCCCAGGGCAGGGGGGCTGGAACTGGATGGTCTTTAAGGTCCCTTCCAACCCAAACCATTCTATGATTTTATGAAATGATCTGGCTGAAAATTGGGATCTTGGGAGCGAAAACGCCAGGGGTGGTTACTCACTCAGGTCAGTTCCCCAATCTGGGAGCCGACCAGGACCCGAGTGGTAATGGGCCATCCACAGCTTTAAAGGAGGCAACACAAAGATTACATGTCTGGAGTGCTTCACAAAAAGCTAATTTTAGGGAAAAATGAACTGAAAAAAAAGGATCCTTGTGCACAAAAGCGATCCACTTATTTTAGATGTATCTAATAAAAAAATAATGTCTCCTTACAAACCCTGCTGCACTTACCAGTGTATCATCACCCCTACTGCTGATGAAGCTGTTAGCACAGTATAATGGAACTAATTTTAAAAAATACAGAACCTAAGCATAACTGAGGACTGCCTTTTCCTTTGCCTGTTTTGGAAAGGTGCAAGAATATGAGCATTTTTATGGTCCTGTGTAGGCTCTGAAATTAACTCCTTAGTGAGACAGTTGTTGCTGTTCTGCAGATGGCTCTCTGCAAGAGCAGTGTCCTAATTGCGTGCCTTTAAAAAATGAAGAGCTGTACTCAAAGACTTATTTTTCAGAGCATTAATTCATACATGATCATTATCTCACTATAAAATTTGATCATTTTTTTTACCGCAGGGTACTTAAACCAGCTTAGCACTGTGTGGTTTTGTGCATGATTGAACTCATACCGTTTATTTTGCAGTGAAACTGCAGAGCCTTGCTTCTGGAGGTTTTTAGGAGGGCAGTATCTCATATGTATTCATTTGTTGCACCTATGAACTTGGGGTTTTTTTTAAGGGAAGACACTTGCTCTGTGGAACAACTCAAACAGTTGCTAGCAATTATGGGAATTAATTTTGTGACCAGAATGAGCAGGATGGTTTCTCGAGTGTGTATGTGCAGCTTGATGTACAGCACTTGGCACAGGAGATCTAAATGAATGACTGAAGCTTGTAGTTGTCTGGGAAAGAACTGTTGTTTTTCAGAAAGCTGGTTTTGGGGGTTTTTTTTGAGAATTCATTATTTATTCCAATGCAGGAATTAATAATAAACTAAACAAAAGCAGTGTGGAAGAATTCTATTTAAATTATTCTTTTTAGAAACAAGCAGTGTATTTCCTCAAATTATCTCAGTGCTATTTTATGATTTTCTTTATTAGCTCTACTGGTCAAAAAGGTAGCTTTCTAAAGTGCTAGCACTGTCTAAAGCCTAAATAATAATAATCATAGCAATAATAAATAATATTAGGGTGGGATTTAAGCACAGTCTGAGCCTATGGGTTCTCTGGCTGAGAGCATCATTCCTCCCAGGTACACTAACACACCTGGCTGCGGTGCAGCATAGGGAGATGCACTGGGAAAATGATACAGCTGAATAAAAAACAGCAAAAAAATGGGGGAAGGAAAGGGAATGGGAGGATATCGTTAATTCAGATCGATTCACCGAGTTGGGCCTTAGCATGTCTCCAAACCAGTTGCGTTGACCCACCTGGAAGCCCATCTTGCTGAAGCACGGGGCTGGGAATAGCTGGAGGTAGGGGGAAAGAAACCCTCTTCACTGCAATTTCTGCTGAAGCACCCAAATTGTAGAAGGACGTTAGTTTTTCCTACAGCACAATGCAAGGTCGGAAATCATAGTGGAATCCGATCCCATAAGTCAAATATAAATATCACTTTTCAGTTAGTTTTCCTGGCTTTTGTCCACTGATGACTTATCTTTTCTGCCAGCTTTTTCTGAAAGATGATACACAGAATACTTGACTGCATAGACTGCGTGTGTGTGTGTGTGTGTGTGTACAAGTATAAATCCCTTGTTCCGGGAAAAACATTTCTTAATTTAATTGGTGTTGAATTTGCACTCCTATTTAGAAAGTTAGGAATTTGGCTGGAGGCTTCCTGGAAACTACTACTTTCGTTATTGAAATTAGTATTAAAATAAAAATTATAATTCCATGTTGATTAAGATACTATTCAAATAGCCAGCTAACATTCCAATTAGGGCAGAATAACAGGAAATATTGGTGTAATTAAAAGCAACATGAAAATCCCATTATCTTCAAAACTGCCAGGAGCTCAGTAAGTTTTAATATAGAGAAACGTAACTTGAAAATCTTCTTTCTTTCAGGTATTTAAATCTGTTGTAGAATATTACAGCATCAAGGAATCAAGGAGGTGCCAGCTGGATGATTGGGTCCAGTTTGGGGTGGCCACTCTCAGAAAGATATGGCTGAGCTGCTGAGAGTCCAGAAACATCTCCCCAGAGCACATCCAGCCTGTACTGGAAGTACTGGTACTGAGTGGATGGTGACCTCCTGGAGAGCCCTCCAGCCCTGTCATTCAATGAAAGAAGGTGAAGAAGATAAAAGAAAAATTAAGCGACCTCTCAGAGTTGCCTTCACTGAAGAGAAATGCCATTTTCCAGAAACATCATGTCTCATACACAAACAGCTTTTCTGAGTGCTTGGTACGTATCAGCATTTTAATCTTCAAAGGATAAAGGATTTTACAAACCTGAAATAATTAATTATCTACACATCTCCATAGGTAAACACTAACATTTTCACTGTTAGGAACTGGTGGAAAAAAGGACAGCGAAGTTCAATTAATCTAGTGTCCTGCAAGTTGATGTTAAAATACGTGTGCCAGGTGGGAAATTGGTTGGCCGTGAAAAGTAGAAATCCTGATCGCAATACAGCTGTATCATGTTGAAATTAAATAGAAATAGAAAATCCATTCTATTTAGGCTTTCCAGTCAACTTTCAAATAGGTAAACAGGTAAAATGATAACTCATTTCCCTTTCCTGGTGTTTGTTTGCAGTTTGATGTTCTGCTTTAGGTGGCGTAACTGCAGGCTGCTGATGCAAAGAACAGTCCTGCTCTGCCTCTTCTTCCCTCCCTCTTCCACCAGGCCCAGCAGGTGCTTTCGAAGCATCAGAGCCAGAGACTGAGCAGCTGCAGGTGAGAAAGGTGATCAGAGAAAAAAACCTAACATACTCTCCCAAAAAAAGGAGTAGTTTTCCATTGCATCGTCTCACTCAACCACTTGCTGAACCCGTGATGGTCCCTGGGTCTGATGGAAGGCAGGAGAGAGGCAAGCAAGAGCTGGAGGAGGTGAACGGCAGCATCTCTTTCATTACAGTCACAGCAGTGGATTTGCTGTGCTGAACTGCACTCTGTATTAGAATTAATTAACTCATTATCTCACCCACTTCTCTCAGGCTTGTGGCATGTTTTCTTGTTCTGAGGTGCAAGTCAGCAGTTTGCTAAAAGCACTGGTTTGCACAAGCGTCTGCCTATTCTAGACAAAATCATCATACATTCAGTGCCACCCTGAGGTGGGGGCTTTGTCCCAACTCTGCTGCCTGTTGCAAAACCAAATTGGTTTTTTTGCCATGGAGCTGGGCACTGCCTCACTCACTGCGATGCAAAGTTTGGTCGTAGCACACAGGTCCTCTGTGCGTGCACCCATGTGACTTCTGGGAGCTTAAATCATCCAGGAGGCCCTTACTGGTGCTTGCTCCCTCAGAAACTGGTGACAGACACGTTCAGTGCGGCAAGGGGTGCTATGGTCTGTGCAGCACAGTTACTTGGCAGGTGGAAAGGTATTTCTGAGGCACCACAGACCATTACTGCCTGGTAGGAGCTTGTGAACTGAAGGAACCCGTAAGCCATGAAGATGATGAGGGCTGGAGCACTTCTGCTATGAGGACAGGCCGAGAGAGTTGGGGTTGTTCAGCCTGGAGAAGAGAAGGCTCCGGGGAGACCTTATGGTGGCCTTCCAGTATCTGAAGGGGGTCTACAGGAAAGCTGGGGAGGGACTCTTTATCAGGAAGTGTAATGATAGGAGGAGCGGGAATGGTTTTAAACTGAAAGAGAGTAGATTTAGATTAGATATCAAGAAGAAATTTTTCACTGTGAGGATGGTGAGGCACTGGAACAGGTTGCCCAGAGAAGCTGTGGATGCCCCATCCCTGGAAGTGTTCACGGCCAGGCTGGATGGGGCTTTGAGTAACCTGGTCTGGTGGGAGGTGTCCCTGCCTATCAGGGGGGTTGAAACTAGATCTTTAAGGTCCCTTCCAACTCTAACCATTCTATGATTCTATGAAGTCATCCCAGTGCTTTATCAACTGTTAAACTGAGACTAAACAATGTAAGCCTCCCACTCAAATACCAATGCTTCTCATCTTATGGCTATGTACTGCTGCCTGCAGACCATGAGAAATCTTCCAGTACTATATCAATTATGCTCCTATTTGAGAAAGAATGAAAAACCAAAGGATACTTGCAATTGTAAGTGCTTAGCAGACATCCTTTCTGTTATTACTACCTATCACTCAGCTGAAATCCTGCCTAGTTTTAAAATGGGGCTGCATAGGGTGAATGCACATATGCAACTGTGTGGTGTGACAAATGCAAGGTAAACTCTGTGTACCAAAGAACCATGTTCAACTCTACAACTACCTGACAGGAGTTTGTAGCGAGGTGGGGGTCAGTCTCTTCTCCCAAGTAACAGGCGATAGGACAAGATGAAATGGCCTCAAGTTGCACCAGGGGAGGTTTAGACTGGATATAAGGAAAAAAATCTTCACTGCAAGGGTTGTCAAGCATTGGAACAGGCTGCCCAGGGAAGTGGTTGAGTCACCATCCCTGGAGGTATTTAAAAGATGGGTAGATGTGGTGCTTAGCAACATGGTTTAGTGATGGGTTTTGTTGGTGTTAGATTGACGGTTAGACTTGATGATCTGAAAGGTCCCTTCCAACCTAGGCAATTCTATGATTTTATGTGCATATGCCAAATATGCATTATTGCTTTTCCACCCTGAGTTTTGAAAACAAACACTGGATCCTTTTTTTTTTTTTTTTATTTTTTTTCTTGTTACTCCAAGCTGCCTTGTGGATTATACAACTGATGCATTTTAAAGTGTCAAGAGCTTGTCAGTTTGTAACACTTTTTCTGAAATGCTGCCAACCCAAAACGTTCCATTTTTCCATCAAACTTGAAGGTTGGCAGGAAAGAAAATGTAATGTCTTCTCCCAGAAAACTTTCTGTAACTGCCTTCCTGTTTATCACCAACTTCAGTCTCTAATTGATTTTTACTCCTTTGACACCAGGGCCACAAAAAAATGGCATCTGTTTTGGACTCTTTCACTTTGTCTTATGTATGAAATTAGAACGTTTTTTATCTGGGGCTGTTCCTCTGCTCATTTGAGACACAGATGCAATCAGACTTCAGTCCAAATCGCAGGTTTTGCAAGTGCGCTTTGGTTGTCGCCATTTAAAGGAGATAAAGAAGTTTATTGTCAGCTCTGCCGTTCACTGCTTGCATCCAGGCAGCTATGAAATGCAGGACATGCCATTGCTGGCTATTAATGCTCTGGGGGAGGTGACACCAGGACCTGTGTAACCTGAAGCTAAATGGCTGCTGGCAGAGCGGCAGATGGGCATATACTGGCCAGGTCAAAATTCGGTTTGGAAATCAGAAGGCGGCTCCTAACCTGGAAGCAGCTGGATTATCCCAAAGAAGAGGGGGAAACTGTGAGCGCCCTTAGTGTGGAGCCCGGTGAAGGATTACAGGGGGTCTGTTTGCCACAGCCCAGACTGAGCTCAATCACCCGGAGGCACATCTCCAGTCCTACCATTCTGCAAGAATAAGTAGTCATGCATATAAAACATATTTAGGATACTTTAAGGAGCCTAATTTAGACTCCTGTTTTGAATTGCCCTTTGACAGAGCCTCTTTCTGTTCCCTCTGTTTCCACAGTGGGAACTGAAAGAATCTCACTAACATATGCCACCAGGTTTAAAATTGCCTATTTTCTGAATAATGCTAAATTAAGAAAATAACAACACTAGGCTGTTCATTTCTGTTATTCAATAGCTGATCATTTTCTTTCTTTAAAGAGACCAAAGTTTCTCTTCAGAGAAAATCTTAACTGAGTTAGTGTTGGCTTTAATAGAATAAATTGAGTGTCAGAAGCTGCTGCTTCTGTTTTTAATCTATAAAGCCACTGAGTTAGTTGTCTTGAGTCTACCTCATCTTTAAACATGAGACTTTTAGCTATGAATACATTTGAGAAACTTGCAGCAAGCCATTCAGTTCATATTCATTCATTTTTCTTAGGAAAAAAGGAAATGTTCCCATAATTTTCAAGTGTAATTTTCTAAGATATTGTTAACAAAAATGTTATGTCCAAGATTCTTCAAAGGAATTTACACCTATTTTGAGATGCCTTAAAACATGCCAGTGCTCTGAGATTGTGCCACAACAGTCTTTGGAACATTAGCACACAAATACATAAGATTTTTGGATGTCATCCACATGAATAGGGATGCTCTGACTACTTTTAAATGCGAAATTACAAGAATGAGTTGTCTTTCGGTGCTCTGAATTGGCACACCTGCTTTGTGTGGTGAGAGATAACTAACAGGAGGCAAAGGTGTCATAAACACAAAATATAGTACACAAGCACAAAAAGCCTTTCTGTTAAAATCAACAGTGTTAATTAGTCAGGGGAGGAGGGGACAGTGGTGGAGCAGAGTCGGCTCCAGGGCTCCAAATCTGAGCCTTTTTTCAACTCAGGTCAAGTGGGAGCCAGTTCACGCAGGTGGAAGTGCTGCCATGGCGAAAGCAGAGGGCCATGCTGCAAACCCTCACTTGTCTGTACCGCAGCAGATATGTCTTAATCACCACAAAACAAATGTACCACCCACGCTGAACTAGACCTTCTCTGTCTTTTTTGCATTTATTTTTTTTTTTAGAATCAGAGGCAAAAATTACAGGGTTTTTACATGCAATTTTCTGCCAGTGGTTGGAGTCACATGTCACAGCATCATCTGAGCCTTCAAAAGTATAAAACTACCGTCTCTATTTTTTTTTCCTTCTTCCGGCCAGTGTATTTTGTTTTCTGGTTTTGGGGCTTTTTTTTCATCTTCCCATTCTCAGTTTTTCCCTTCTCATTTCCGCTTTGATGCTCCTCGGCTTGTTTCCTCTTGAAAGCAATTTTTACTTTATTGGAAACAATATCAGACTTATTACAGAGCTGCGGGGCTCACTTGCATTAACCTTAGGAAGGCTTCACACCACTTCGGGTAAGAAGCTGAGGGCTAGTTTCTCACTATGTCTGTGTTTGTACTCCCTGTCTATTGTCTCAAGTTGTTGTCTTGTCTAGCGCGTGGGTAGTCACAGGGGGACAGAGCACAAGGGTTGGGAGTTGTCTCTTTATTTTGTTTTTGTACAGGACCTACCCCAGTAGAGTCCTATAACTCCTGGGTACTGTTGCACTATCAACAATGTATTATTTAATGCATTTGGTTTATTAGGTAACTTCACGTAAATTTGCAAATGCCAAAGCAGGAAAAGGAGGCTTCTGTAAGACTGAAAATCCACACTTTCTCCAGCTTTTAGCCCTGCAGATCTGATTATTTTCATAGTGATAATGTTCCTGTGTTGATCCACGTTCAATAGAAACTTTGCATGGCATCACATAGCAGAAACCCCAACAGTATCTTCTGGAGACATTGTGCAATGATGCTCTTGTAAGGAGGTTACATTTATTTACACTAGCCATAGTTTCTAAAACAGCAGCGTTAAGATGGGAGGAGAGGAATGAGGCCTGAAGCACAGAGCCACACCCCGGGTTGTTTTCCTTGCACCTAACCTCCATTTTACATAAGTATAAATAGATGTATGAAGCTGCAATCAGGAGCAGAGTCCGGCCCATCTGTTCAAGAGACAGTATAAATCCGTCTTCTCACCCTGCCTCACAGTACATGGACAGTTTGGATGAGATATTGAAAATGCAGAATGCATTCATGCTATCCCAAAGTAATTACTGACACAGAAACCTGGGAAAGATACTGGAGAGCAGCCTTGCATCAAATATCACTTGATTCATAGCTACCCAAAATTATGATGACTTCAGTATGGTAATTCCAAGGCCACGATAGATTTTGGCACACATGAGTACAATGGTAGAAAATGTCCCTTTCTGAACACTGATACTATTTTACAAAGCATGGGGATTTTTGTTTTGAGTACTGATGAAACCAAGCCTTGCTTAAATGACATGGAGATCATTTCTGGTTTTGCACTGGGTACATCAAAATTCCCCTCTGGTTTCCTGGTCACTGAAGTAGTAAGGAATCATTGTCATTCTCCCTGGACAGTCCATAATATTGCTGAAAAAGCCTGCTCAGAGCACATGAAAACAACTTCCTTTTGTGGTGGTGAATGCCTGTTGGAAGGGCAGTTTCAGATTTTGGTGTAATTTGGAATAATTTGGAATAAAGCTAACACTCCTCAGATTGAGAGAGAAAACCTCGTGTCTCCTCTGACCTGCTAAATGCTCCTCAGCACCTGCTCAAGGCAGTATCAACACCGATTCAAGGAGGTACCAGTAAAACAGCACTTCACATACAGCAAAGATACTTAGGGACGTGCAGGTGCCGTCACCATCTTGGACTCATTCTGCTCAACAGCAGCCGCAAGCCAGCACAGGGGACAGGCACACAGGACACGCAGGCTGGTCCAGGCACAGGGCTGGCAACCACACTGCTCTCTCTGCTCCATGCAGCTGAAGGTGCACCTCGGCTCCTGTGATCTTACTGCAGTTATCTAATCTTGCTTTTAAATCAGGTGTCTGCCACTTCTCAACACAGCGTGCATACAGCAATGGGGCCAGTCTTTTCTAGGTGGGGTAGAAAAGTTGAATGTCCTCAGAAGATGGACTGGCTACCTGATTGTCCAATACAAGACGATGGCTAGAAGTTCACATCCAACAGATGTAATTTCTCCCTTAAAGTGATGTAAGGCCTGATAGGGTGTATTTCTGAAATAGTCATTTGAAGATTTATTTGGGTTTTCCTTACTGGGTTTTGCACTGTTTTGATGCCACAGTTTATGGATGAGGTAATTTTAAAGAGCAGTCAATCTCTGCTCACAAATTATGTGCATACAGGGAGGCACCTGCTTGACAAACATACGTATGATCACCAGCTCAGAACAACACTGGCATTCTCGTATGTGTAAAGATGCATCTGTACCTTTTGCAGGTGTGGCCCAAAGCCCTTGCCATTTGTGGAAACAGAAAGCAAGGAGAGGTTATGCTCCCTTTCTGTCCTTCCTTTGAAATCTTTTGCAGGATCTGCTGAAGTTGCTGGCTCTAGGGGTTGTGAAGGCTTGGACTAAGTTGGCTTCTCCATGTTCTTCCTTCCCAAATATATCAGACAAAATATATGTAAGCAGAGACTTAGCTTTCTGCTTTGACACCATGGCCTCCACTACCTTCTTCAGGTAGAGAAGAAAGTCTCTGACAGCAGGTTCCTGCAGGAGCAGGAGAAAAAGTCCCTGCATACGGAAGGTCATCTTTCCTAAGCAACAGCATGGAGCAGGGAGACCTAAGGCTTTAATGAACAGCACTTGGGGGCTTCTTTTCCATCCCCCTGCAAAAGAAGAGGTCCAAAGTGTGTAGGATCATGGGATGACTAAGGCTGGAAAGGACTTCGGGCATTTCTGTGCCAACATCCTTGCCAAAGCAGGATCAGCTATGAATGAGGTCAGGTTGCTGAGGGCTTTATCCAGTTGAGTCCGGAAAACCTGCAAGGACAGAGTGCAGAAACTCTCTGGACCCCTGTCCTACTGCCTGACTGTTATCATGGTGAAAAATCTTTTCCTAATATCTAGTCTGAACATCCTCTGTTGTCTGTCATCTTCATACCACGCACTACTCTGAGGACCTTGGCTCTGTTTTCACAATGAAAATATTTTTTCTCTGTTTGCAAGGGCATGTGATAGGACGAGGGGCAATGGCTTTAAGCTAGAGCAGGGTAGGTTTAGATTAGACATTAGGAAGAAGTTCTTTCCAATGAGGGTGGTGAGACACTGGCACAGGTTGCCCAGAGAGGTGGTGGAGGCCCCATCCCTGGAAACATTCAAGGCCAGGCTTGATGAGGCTCTGAGCAACCTGATCTAGTTGAAGATGTCCCTGCTCACTGCAGGGGGGTTGGACTAGATGACTTTTAAAGGTCCCTTCCAACCCAACACATTCTATGATGATGATTCTATGATGACACCACATGGAAAGCCTTGCCCAATGTCTTTCTGCAATGCTGTAAGTGGGCGATGAAACCATACTATTTAGCCCTCAACAAATGCATGGGGCATATGATGCTTGCCTGATTTAGAGCTGCAGTCATCTCTTTGCCCCATGTCCATGGTACAGGGGCAGGTTGCACGCAGAAAAAGAATGTGAGAGGTCTTGTGAGTTTTAAACAACGCTCAAATAGCCTGAGGATGTGGGAAAGCAATCAGCCCTCCTTCACTGGTGGCATACGGTGCGCAGGAGAGAGCTCTCTCCAGTATGGACCCAGTGGACACCCTGATGTACACCTGGGCTGCTGGCACTGCTCTCTCCCATTCCTGGGCACCAATTATTCCAGATGGCTCCTGAAGTACAGCTCTCTGGAGGGATGTAGTTGGGTCTGGTCTGGGTGAGTCAAGGTTCAGTTGAAATACAGTGGCCCATAGTTGTGAGAAGAGAGCAGAGATGTGCGGTCAGCACAAATGCCTCTTTTTTTTGGTGTGTTTTGTCAGCCTGGAGGGATTATCTTGTGTGTGCTGCTTTGCTTTTTGGTTGGCCTGAGGCCTTGGGGTGGAGGGGACATTGTAAGGTCCATACTGCCAGGGTTTTCTGTGTGACAGTGAGTGCAACCAGCTTTGTGTGTTTGAGAAAGGAAAGGTTAAACCTCCATGTGATACAGTTGTAAGAGGAAGAAAGAAACTCCAGCTGGGAGGTTTGTACTGAGATTAGAAGCATCGGCAACTGTGAAACTGCAGCAGTTTTGCAAACAGCGCCCAGACCCCCCCCAGTTCTGGGGCGATATTTCTGCTACAAGTTTGTCCTCCCCCATTCCCAGGAGAGGCAAAGTGCAGTCCCTGCTCTGGGCTGTCCAAAAGATCATCCGTAGCAGAAGGGATTGAATACAGCTGTGTACTTCATTTCACAAAAATAAATGGCACCTCTCTCCAAAGACATGTCAAGTGATTGTATCATTTCTTTGCTTACCTGCAAAAGGAGTCAGAAGCGTTTACCCTTCTCTTTCCCAGTGTGAAGTGCCCATTCACTGCTCTTCATTCTCGTTCTTGCTTTGCTACTTGTTTCCCTCCCTCTGGAGTTCACAACCTCTCTCACTTACATCCTCTCCTCTTCTGCACAATTACCTCCCTGCCCGTGGAAGAGCTGCTGAACGCAGACTGACCTCTGCAGCAAAGAGCTTCCCTTCCTGAGTGTGCCATGATATCAAATCCTACTGCAAACCAGAGGGTAACATAGATACCCAAAAATATGGTGTGCGCGTATGTGTAAAATATAAGAATATTTAAGCAGTCAGGATTGCTTTTACAACCCTGTGATTGCTCCTTACCTAGTAGGAAGGATTTGTTAATTGTTAGCATTAAAAGCTAAAATCCATGAAACCCAGCACTTGCCTTTGCTTTAGGAATATCATAAAGAAATTTGTTAGCCGGTACTGGTTGAGCAAGAGCCTGTCTAGAAAAACAAGCATATTGCAAACTAAGGGCTTTCTCATAACCAGTTTCGCAATATATTTAATTTGTGTTCTCCAGGATGACATTAAATTCAGTGTTTTTACTTCACTTATTTTGCAGCAGCTGGCTTTGTTCTGAGTTTTGTTTTTAAGCAAGCATGAAAAAACAACATCAGAAGACATGGAAATGTGTTATCAACATTGGATCAACTCCTTCTTTACTGGTCATCTATAATTGTCCTGGTTTGAGGTGAAACAGAACCAATTTTCTGATTTGTAATTTTACTTTTTAGCTGGGCCTCTTCTAACTGACTAAACTCTGAAATTAACTGCATATTGTTCAGAAACTGTTCACTCTCAGAGTGATAAGACCTGATTATACCAAGGAATGGTACGCACAGAGGCTCTTGCTCATGCTTATTGCTGTAACAACCGAGGTCAGCTAACTTCGCTATTTGCCCCCTTAGAGGGTCGGAAGTGGAAAAGCACAGAGGGGTCCCACCTGCGGGGAGGAGTGGACGGGACAGGTGACCCAAAACTGACCAACAGGGAATTCCATCCCATCTGCATCACGCTCAGTATAAAAGCTAAGGGATCAAAAGGGCAAGTCTGCTTTGGCTTGCTCTCTTTCTTCAATGGCCGACGTCTGAGGAGGACCCTGTCTGTTTGTCTGCCTTTGATCCCGATCTGAGCACTCCTGACTCTAGTTCCAGAATTCAGCTCCTGTCCATCACTGACTCCAGTCTGGGACATTCCCTGTGTCTGCTGGTGACGCGATCGTCATCCTGGGAGCTGGATATGGTTTTGTATATATTGTATACTTTTTTTTAAATTTTCTTATTATTTCTTATTTCCTTATTTATTATTATTTTCATTAAAGTAGTTTAGTTCTTTTTCTAAACTTGTAAGTCTTCTTATCTCTTCCTCTCCTCTCTGAGGAGAGAGGGAGGGAAGGGCCATCTGTCGTTCTGATTGGCCAATCCAGCCAAAACCACAACAATAATTTTGCTGTCTATTGTCTTACAGTTGAGGTTTTGGGGTGGTGGTGGGGTTGCATCTCCTGCCTAAGTTGCCCATGTAGAGAGCGCTCACTACATCTGTCCAGGGGAGAGCAACAGAGTCAAGGTCTGAGTGGTTTCATGAGGCACAAAATGAAGAAAAACAGGAAATTCCAGAAGGGCAGAACAAGAAAGATCAGTGGTTTGTTTTTAGACATAACCCTCAAAGAAGTCTGAAGATTGATTATTAATATCTTGACAGAATCTGGAGGCTGCAGGCAAACTGATGTGCCCAGATACCTCATGACCTAAAAAGATGTTTGAGACAAATAACAGGTGGGAGACAAAAGGGAAAAAAGAATAATTTAGGGCTTTGACAAATCTCACTGGTGTTAATGTTGCTATCTCAGCCCACAGCCGGGCATCCCAGCTCACGCTGAAGCTGGAGGGTCAGGGGTGGTTTACCCAAGGCAGAAGGTTTGCCACGAGCATCTGGGAGAGTGCCTGTAGCTCCATGTCCATGAACATGAATCTAACTGCACAGGAAAATTTGCAACTCATCAGCCTTTGGGATTAGTTTAAAGCTTACAGACAGATGTGAACCCAGGCATGTTTCCACGGATTTAATGTTTGCTATATCTCTCCTTCTCAAGAAGTGGGTGCTTATGAGAGGTTTGTTTCCCTAAAGCAGTCAATAAGAATGCTATGCATTTTTTTTCTCCCTAAAAAACTGTGTAGCACTAGAATGCTAAAGTGATGCTGAATGATACTCGATACCTGAATTCCTGAGTTTTCCAGGGAAATTGCGGAGCAGGCCTTGAGAAGCACACTGATGCTGATGTGAACAGAGGATTCCCTGTGGCTTGTGGGCTCCAGCTGTAGAGATGTTCTCCCTGCCTGACCTGGTCTGTCCTGTTGCTCCCTCCTTTGTGAGAAAAGCCTGGCGCATACAATGCTAACCAGAGCGCGGTGCCGAGCACTGCTCAAAACTCTCAGGCAAAGCAGAGTGCATGGGGTTTAAAATACCATCCTCGGACTGTGGAGAGAGCTGCTGATGAAAGGAACTAAGCAACAATTCATCCTGTAACACCCACTTTCTTTATGTTCTCCGCTTGCAAGAAGCAGCCGTTGTTACCCGGCAGCTAGGCTGGACAAAGCCTATTAGGTTAGAATGAAGTTAACATTTGTGGTGTGTGTGTGGGTGGAAGCAGAGCAGCTTGGAATCACTCATTACCACAGAGTAAAAGACCTCACTATGAGGCCTAATCCTGAAAGCCTTCTTTTTTTTATTTCTGTACACAGAAAAAAAATAATAATAATTCTGAAACAGCGTTAATTCTAAGAATCTCTGAATTTATTTCGTGCAATCTTGCCAAAAGGTTTTCTACTTAGACTGAATTTTGGCAGTTTTGAACTTAGAAATGAAGCACACAAACACAAAGACAAAGAATCTGGACTATTTTATTAGAGCATCTGAACTCTTTCTAGTAGTACATGAAAGCATGTAATTAACCTCGTCCCTGAGTTGTTCATTCTCTTTCTAGTGATTCCCCTTCCTCTGCTGTGAAGGTTAACAGTGGATGTTTGTTTTGGTAGAGTATTTTTTATTTTATTTTATAAGGAAAAATAGTTCTTGTTAGGTACAAATCTCTCGATCTGGATGCTTCTATGCTTTTTCTTTTCACCAGTACAGAAAGTATATGAAACACCAATCCACTGAGATTTTACATTCCTGTTGCTCAAAAGCAGAAGCAAATGACAACATGGGTGTTGGATACCTTGTTCAAACAATTAGGTGTGAAGTTTTCTGATGCTGCCTTGTTGATTTACCACCATCTCATTTTGGGAGAGGTCACAAAGTCAGAGGACTTTGTGGTTGTGCATTTCATGGACCTTGCTGAGGCGGTCTCAGAGCCCTGTCTGGTACTGGATATTTGTCTCATGGAGATGGAGTCACATCACCAGTTATGGGTCTTGCTGACTTCTGGGGTACTAAGAACATGCACAAACCATTAGTCCCCGGATATAACTGTGACAGACTGTTTTCAGTTTAAATATATTTATTTCATTGGTTTTATTTAAAAAAAAAAATGAAAACGAGCACATGTTTTTCTAAAGAATGAGCTGCCAGCCAAGATTTTAATGACAAAACAATCTAGTTTTCCAATAAAACGTGCAGTAATGAAACACAAAGAAATTCATTTGGATTTTGGAAAACAAGATGGAGATAAAACCCGGGGGGATTTCTTCCTCCTTTGACGTGCTCATGCAATTCTCATTCATAATAGTGAGAGCTACACACACCTGGCAGAGAGATGTGTTTAGCAGAGCGCAGCTTCCATGGCAACTTCGTATGAAGTCACCTCATTTGGACAGGTGGAGGAAGCGGGTAGCGGAAGAAGGAAGTCGGGCTAAGCCACAGGCTCCACATGTGACTTTGTACAACTCATATATAAGCACACAAGTTCACCATCAGTGGAGCTGGGCAGTGCTTTAACATTTTGATTCAGCAGGGGAGAAACAAGAGTAATTATCAAGTAGAGATGTTCTTCAGGTGGTCCCAAACAGGGAAAAATGATAGGGGAATGGGATCTCTTCCTATTACTTGAGAGCCAAAATCTTCTCCAAAGATGTATATTAATTTATCAAAGGCATAATCATCCAGCTGCAGTCCAGCCCATTACCTCTACCTCCCAGAGACAATGCCTAGCATTTATAGAGGCCAAAGGGCCAAGCTGCATACATTCATGGGGCCTCCATTAGACAGCTCTGTTCTAACCTGTTAATAGATTTTCCTGAGCTGTTGCCTGTTTGTTTTTCAAGCAGCATTCAGCTGTTTTCTGACTGTGCTAACATAAAAGATAATGAAATTCATTCATTCGCCAATGCTTCATGCATATACACGAGCCTAGCTGCAAACAAAATATTTCTTGGAACCTGAAATATGCCTTCATGCACGCTGATGATCATTGCGGTGTAATAATAGAGACTGCAGAAAGGAATAAGGGGTAAGCTTTAAGTAGGAAATAAAGAGCAGAGGTTTATTAAAGTAGCTTTGCAAAATGAGGGTTTGGTAATGAACTGGGAAAAGAGGCAAGGTAATTGCAACCAGAGAGCAAGTATAATAAATAGGTTAGTGTTTCTTTTTTAGATAGCTTTGCAGGTTTTGTTTAAAAAAGGAAAAAAAAAACAGCGATGCATGCATCTACAAACCCTGCGTTTATGATCAATAGATCTAATTACATCGAGTATTACTCCTCAAGTCAAATGGCTTTGGCGAAGCAGTTAGCTAACTAGCAGCCAGGACTCAGAAAAGATCTTTGAGCTGAGGCAGTCAAACCACAGCTTAATGCCTTGTGACTTCAGAAGGATGATTAACTCTTGATTCACAGTTCTGAGAGCAGCAAACAGCAGCCACTTCCTCTCCAAGAGTGCTGATACGCAGGGCACTGCCTTCAGGCAGAAAGTGCGTATCTTACAGGCTTTCCCAGAAATTTTGCAATTGCTTTCTACTGTCCCTTGCACAGCTTCTGCTTATACGCTTAGATTGAAGAACTTCTTACTTATGCTTATCATAAGACACAAAACTTGCAACACTGCTGGCAGCTGGTTGCGTGGCCATTCTAGGGAATTTGCCACCTATAATTTTGATGAACATCCATTAGCAAAATGGGGTGATGATACCTACACATTTTTTGCCAGTGTATTACTATCAACATGATGAATGCCAGATTGTAGGAAGCTATGGGTTTGTGTGCTTCAATGAGGTACGTAGATCAGTAAAGTACATTCCTACCCTTTGTCAGTGGAGAAGAAACCATCAGAGGGTAACTCAGATCCTAGAATTCAGAGGTCATTATTGACTATAGTCAACATGAGTGACCATGTGCCTAACTTGAGTGTGTAAATTAGACTGTCTGTACTGCTAAATCAATTATCAGTTACTAACTCGTTTTCACACTGTTTGGAGTGTAGCAGATGTTTCATGGGGAGAGATAGTTGTAATGGTCCAAAAAAAAACCCAGGAGGAGAAAGAACTAACCAGTAATGCAAACCATATAGGTCCAGTGCTTCATCTTGCTTTTTGGCACTCTTTGTTTAGCAGCACAGCTTGTTCTTGGGTGCTTAAAGATGGGTGAGATGAGTGCAGGGTTTGTTAATCTGTGGGGGCTGTGCCACCCTTTATCTAGGTGTAGCATTTGCACATTGATCCATCAAGGAGCTTTTTGCTTCTCATTGGACTCTACAAATGGTGCTTATAAATACAGGATGTTTCCACCCATCAGAGCTATTTCAGGGAGATTTCTAAGACATTGTTTTCTAATGCTTAAGTACAGTACTAGCTATTCAAGGTAAGGCAATAAGGGGGCAAAGGCTCTTTAACAGCCTGGGTGGGCAATGCAGAGGTGATACGGCAATTGTGTTGCCAAACCACGAATAGCATAGGTCACCCCTGAAGGTCTGATTTCATGATTATTGATCCCTCTACTACTGGATCAGGCAGCAAAACACACTCCACACAGTCATACTTGTGTTTAATCAACCCGAAAGCTCACTTAGATTACTTTTTTTTTATTTATTTTTAAATGATTTAGTCTGTGGAAGACATGCAGTACCCGGTAACACCATGATATTAGTGATGTTTTGGACAGAAGCCACACAGAGCTTGCTGATGCAAAATTAACCTACCAGTATTTTGTGCAGAAATGCGAATCGATATAAAGTTTCCTCACTTTGAAGCCTGAGGCTGTGCTGGTTATCTGATAACAGGAGTCCTATAGCTGTCTTCACATGACCTGCAACCCTAATTCAAAGAGAGAAGGAACAGACAAGTGACACACGGTGAAAGAACAAGAGAAGTCCTAATCAGGGGTTTTACAGTCAGGTTTTAAGTGATCTTATTGTTCACTCATGTTTCTTTTCTTACCAGTTTCCATCACGTGTTTTTGTCAGTTCTAAATCTTCCCCCTAGAAAGGACAAAGTGCAGCTAAAATCTTATCTCCTGATGGCAGGCAGCTAGATGACTTTGCACCACACTATGTCTCATTTCTAAAGATTAATTTACCTTTGGCCCTCCCTAGAGGCCAAATTAACCCCCTTCCTGTTGTTGACTTTTAAAAATAGTTCTCCCCACTTGCTTCATTTCTCTTGAGTCCAATGCCTAGAAGCTGGTAATTTTTATTAGATGCATTTCAAGATTTGCACATTCAGGACTTAAAAAACCCCACAACACAAACCAAACAAAACCACACCAAATATTAAAACACATCACTCTCAAGAAAGCCCCAACAAAAAAAGATTTACAAAATAAACATATTTGTTGTGTGTTCACAGTGCAAAACCTATTGGTAAAAATCCGTTGCAAAGTGTATTGACCTGTTTTTCTCAACACTACGGGTACAGGTGATTCAGAGTTCAATTCAGCATGAAAAGAGTTTGCAGTTCTTGCTGTTTTTCTAGCTCGCTCAGCCAGAATAGTATCTATCCTATTGATGAGATGGTCTCACCTAGTATTTGTAGCAGAGGATACCAGATAAGAATAGAATAAGGTACCAGATGAGAACCAGATGAGTACCATCAGCAGAACTTCACCCTGCCCAAATCGTACCTTCCTGTACGTTTTAGAATTGTTAAATGGCCAGATCAAGGTAAAAACAGAGTGGTGAAACACTAGGATCTTGTGGATCTGTTCCTGTCTCCCTTCCAAATCGTGCCTGTCATTTCTTCAGATTCCCAGCTGTAAGATAAGGGAATAATCACTGATTAATTGTGATGCTGTGAAGCCGTGGCTCACAAATTAATTTACAAGTACTATCCTTGGATCCATATGTCTTTTCTTTAAGGTGTGAATTTTTTGCCTTTTCAAATAAAAACCTTTAAAATGAGCTTGAAAAGAACCAGTAGATGGGCATATAAGCCTAGAGGAAATACTCATCCACAAATCCAGAGTAAGAATTTGTCTGTCATGTTTTGGAAGGAGAAGTACATATTTACCTTCCAGCTCTGTATATTGTATATTGTGGTCCAGAGATAAGTGAGTGTTCGTGTTTGTCTGATTATGCTAAAGATAGATACACAAACACTCCAATGAAGAAAAACCACAGA
>VYZM01007297.1:0-51078 GCA_013398915.1 Dromas ardeola | reverse complement strand
CTGAAAGACAGGGGGAACATGAGAGTTTCTGTTGCAGGTTCTTTCTCACACAGGTTTGAACTGGACCTGTTTTGCTTTTAACCATGTATCTCACCTCTGTTTTTGTTCAATTTGCAGGTTGAATGTGTTTTATTGTCTGAGAGATCTTGCAGTGCCGAAGAAAAGAGGGCCCTTTGCTGGAATGTGGAAATTGTGTCATAGTAATCCTTGGGAGATGACTCACGTTTCAGGCAGAGTTTGCAAATGCTTTACTGGAGAGACTGGCGGACTTGGGAGTTCATTTGGAAACTCTTCCAAGATGCTGGGCTGGAAAAGAGAGAAAATTCGGTGACTTTTTGGTGTAAGAAACTTGGTTGAAAGTGCTTTCTGGCTTTATGTAATTTTTCCTTCATCTGGCCTGTATTTATGAGCTTCTTTTGTCACTCAGAAGGCCAGCTGGATACAGTACATCATAGCAATGGAGGTTAAACAAAACATGCATGGATTGAATCTTGAACGTAGATGGCTGGAAAAGAGGAACTCTGTTCTGCAAGAAATGCTGATACTTTGAATTCTTAAGCTACAAAATTGTTAAAAAAAAAAAAAATTCTTTCCATAAAATAAATTTTCTGGAATCATTAAATTTCTGAATCATTAAAGTATATAAAATAAATGAAATGTACTTAAATATATATGTTATAAACATTAAGAAAAATAGTGGTTTTAGAAGACAAAAGTCATCCAAAAAAGTCTTAATTAAGAGGCACTTTTAAAATGTCAAGATAAAAACTGCAATAAGGGACTCAGTAGCCAAGTTCCTAGCTTTTTGAATAAGTAATTTTGATCATGTGGAGGGTAATCAAAAGTGCTCAGAGCTATAATTATTTGGCTGACTTTTCATCCTTCCTGAACATCCCCCTAATGTCTATAGTCTCTAGTCTCTTTGATTACAATCTGCTTACCCTGGAGGGTCACAGCTCACTTGGGAAGCAGTAACTTCACAAGATAGAAGTTTTGCTACAGGCAGATCTGCTATTTTTGTTTCATATGTCCAGATAAAATTATTCACAGTCACCTTGTATCTTATCTACAAACTCTACATGACGCATTTTTGATCAAGCATGGTTACAGCGTTGTTACTGTAACTGATGGATTCCTTTCAGTGAAGTCCTTTTAAGCTTGAAATGCAATTCCTCTCTTTAAACCAAGTATTACGAGGATTCCACTGTGCAAGCTCAAGATTTATACCAAATTATTCCTGCAAAGCAAAGAGTTTGAGAAAGATTTTGGGAAGGTGTTTCAATGCTGAAACGTCAATCAAATCTAGATGATGAATAATTTAACTTGAAAAACTAATAAACAGAATATGACCTCTAATTAATATTTTGCCCAGAGAAGTTGTCACCTCTTCCCTGGAAGTGTTCAAGGCCAGGCTGGATGAGGCTTTGAGCAACCTGGTCTAGTGGGAGGTGTCCCTGCCCATGGCAGGGGGGTTGGAACTAGATGATCTTTAAGGTCCCTTCCAACTCTAACCATCTTATGATTTGCAACGAATAAGATGACCAATTAGTCCTGAATGCACTTAAGTTTGAACTCATTGCGCCTGAGATCACCTATATAAAACGTGTATGTCAATGTAAGCTCCTTTCACAAGTCTAGTCAATGTATCTTAAGGCACTGGTGATAGGATGGGATCAAACCAAATCAGAGTTGTCCATTTTTTCTTCATTTCCTGTGAAGAATTTACAGGAGTCACCTGGATCTAGCCCACTTAGATGACTTATTTCTGAGTCTTTAAATTTAAATGAAATAAGTATCACCCTTACTATAGTCATTTAACCTGTACATGTCAAGGATATACAACAGTACTGTATGCAGCATCTACCTCCAGAATACCCTTTGTCCAAGAAAAAGTGATTAATAGTGGAAAAATTAATCCTCAGAGCTGACTCTTCATTAGTAAGAATGTCCCTGGTGAGGTGGGCAGGCTGATGACTAGACCCTGGCCTGAGGCTTAGCTGGCTGAACAAACTATGAGAAACTGCTGGATGTAACAACTTACAGGGTGAAAAGGTGACAAAAGTCATGGGTAGCACCATGAGGGATGGACAAATTTTACAGATATTTAAGGGTGAATTGTGTGAGAAACAGCCTAACCCCACCGACACCTGGAGGGGAACACTGGGGATCTCTGGCGAATTGAGGTGGCAAGGCCTGGGAAACCACTTCAGCCAAGGTAAGACCTATAGACTGCTGTCAAAGGGCAGCTCCTGCTGCCTGTGGACTTTTTATGACAGCAGGAGGTGGCAGCCCCTGGGTGCCTGGATCATTCACCTTGTTTGCTGGAACTGAGTAGGCACAGACTCCATTTTGAGTTCCTTAAAAAATAGTTTACTGCAGCCTCAGTCAACTAAAAATTCAACTTTTCATTCTACCTATTCTTCAAAGCCCGGCGGTGCTTCTGAGAAAATCTGTTTTGTCAGGAAGGTCATGCTTGGGCCATTTCTCATCCAACAAATAACTTCTGTAAGTCACCAGGATTTAGGAAATTGTCTGTTCTGTAAAGTAGATGAGCTCTCATGACAATAACTGAACAACTGGAAGGAGAGCAATGTGTTTTAAAGAATGAAAGGATCTCTGTCTCAGATGAAATTCTTCTTTAGACAAAGTCAACTATCTCAATATGCAGTTCTCATTTATTTTCTTTTTTTCTGGAATATTCCATTTTGAGTCTGACCTTGAGAGAGCTGAAGAAAAGCACAGAGGAAAACATGAAAGACCACGGCTAAATTTTATAAGGGCACAGTGCTTCTATCCTAAGCCAGTTGTTTTCCAAGACAGTATCTTACCCTTTGGTTTCTTAAAGAAAAAAGCCTATTGCTAAAGCAAGTGACATCAATAGGATTATATATCAAGTATTTATTCTCCGCAGGTTTGTTTCACCAAAGGTCTTAAATATGCCTGTTTCAAAAGTGCAGAAACAAGCCATCATAGCATTAGTTGAAGAGACTATTGTATGCAGAAGTAATTCTGTTTATCACCACTGCTTTGTTTCCTAAAAGGTGATGCCTTGCTAACTTCTATTCTAGGACTTTTAGAGTTATTCCAGCATCGTCTTCATGGTGAGAGATGGAACTAATTTTGCACTACATCCTGCACGCAGTGAGGTAGTACATTTCATAGGCTCCCTGTGCCCTTGGGCTCTTTGGAGAAAGGGCAGGATTTATGGATCTTTGCTGGCTTGGGAAATTTATTTCTCAGTCTTGAGGAGGTAACCCACTATGACTGAACTCTGAGCATTGACTCTAACTCATTATTGGATCCAGCTTTTGACATATAAAATACATTTCGATTTCAGTGCACTGTGTTACCAGCACACAGGCCAGATTTACTTCATTGTAAAATTGTTTTCAGAGACTTGAGATAAAGCCTTGTAAAGACGCTCCTAATTCACATCGATGATTTTAGCACCAGCCTGGGACACAGGTGTTCAAAATGCTCCAACTGTCTTTTGTCAGATATTTTTTTGAAGCTTACAGTTAATATACCATTGAGCAAAACAAACATCAACAGCAATCACTTCCATTCAGGTGAATTTATAAAAGCAAGATGGTTTCTTATGTGTCAAGTCCGCAGACCGTGTGATACTGATATGTTCCAGTGGGAGGAAGAAATAGAAGGCACTGGCTTCCCAGTACTTCATGTTTCAGCTGCAGACAAATATTTTTTAACCTTTTCTTCCTCAAACAAGCAACAGATGATACTTCTAAATACACTCAGTTTGAAAGGAAAACACAGAATTGGAATAAAGTGATTCCAGGACATCGTGGAGTATAGATATCTTAGAAAGAAATAAATTAGGAAATATGCATAACTAAATATGAAGGAAAATGGCAATTTGTGACATATTATTTGGTCTATGACAGCTCAAGGAAATGAATCCCACCCTTTTGCAATCATTCTTAAGTTGATGGCTTATTCAGGTTTGAAAAGTCACAATGCACAACAAGGAGGCATCAGAAACTTTGAAACATCAAACCCTGTTTGGTGAATGTGAGTAGGATATTAGCTTTTGGTCCAGGATTTTCTGATATAGGTAGATTAACTTCAGCACATCTCTTTAAGCACTGAACTATATGAGTGATCTGATACTCAATGCTTACTTAGAGTTCTCATCAACCTAATTGTGAGACCAAACAGACTGTCTGTATATTAGTGACAAGTTCGTGCTCATTATTAGCTTTATTTTTAATGTGTTTCAGTTTCCAGTCGTCTGATAGGACTACTTACCCAGTTTGGTCTAACATGTTCAATAAATGGAGACTTTAGACTGACTGTCTTATATCACAGATACCTAAAATTTGTGAATCCCATCTATGGTGTCCAGGGCTGCTAGAATCACAGCCGCTTGGATAACATCCTGAGGAATTTACAATATAAGATGAAAAACTTATGGACATAACAGTTGGGGAGAATGCAATGTGCCAATGAGATCAGTGTATTACCTGTATTTCAGCTAAGTTAGACACAAGATGTTTCATATGTAGAGGTGACCTTTAGCAAAATGCTTGCTGCACTTCTGGTGCTTTACAGAGAATTGATAGTAACACTTAATTAGACTTCTAAAGTTCATGGTAAAATATTGAGTGCTCTGCTGTATATGTTAGCTTTAGAAACTAGACTTGCAATAATCATTCAGCAAATGCATCTGTTCACCATTGATATTTTTCTATCACATTCTGATTTCTTAATTAGTGGGATCGACTAGTAGAAAAGACAGTATGTTTATATTGTTTTCCCTGAAGGCTACTTATTATCCCTTGATGACCATGTCAAATTCCCATTGGTTTTTGTGGTAGCCATTTCCTATCCAAGGGTGTAATTTAGCCCAGGGAATTTATCAGCTACAAAATAGACATTAGCAGCTCAGAAGAGGCAATAACACCGTATTTTAACTCATCCTGCCGTCATTATGCTTGATGAGCTATTTCTAAGTCTGTCACTAAGGGAAATGTCATTAAAACTGAAAGGCTCCAGATGTTTGGAGCTCTTCTTTAAGATGACTTCAAAAAACAGGAAACAGTGTAGGGATTATGGGGTGAAATTCAACAAAGTTCTTAGTGAACTCCATTTTGCGTTTTTTTTTTTTTCCCCCACATAATTTATCTGTGAAGAAATCTCACTGCTTCTTCCTTGATCAAAGAAGACCCTACAGCTCAGACCCTGGAACAGGCAATGGCACAGCACAGCCATTCCCTTAGCTGCATCTGGCTGCAGTTGCTGCAAGCTCTGAGTAAAGACAGTTGGAAAGGCTAAAGCCAAACTTCTGGTCTTGCAGGTAACAAAATGTAGAGAGCTGTTTGGATATGCTGCTGAGACCTATAGAATCATAGAATCATAGAATCTTCATGGTTGGAAAGGACCTTTGAGATCATCGAGTCCAACCATACACACACACAAAAAAAACCCCTACAATCTCTGCCACTAGAGCATGCCCTGAAGTGCCAAATCTACACGTTTCTTAAATACCCCTAGGGACGGTGACTCAACCCCCTCCCTGGGCAGGCTGTTCCCGTGCCTGACCACTCTTTCAGTAAAGTCATTCTTTCTAATATCTAATCTAAACCTCCCCTGCCTGTTCATTTAATGAACACAAAGAGGAAAAGACTTCTGGAGAAGTGTTAGTAAACTGCCTAGACAGTAGAAATGTATAAAAAATAAAGTGTATTCTCTATCAAATCATACTGAGAGTGAGAATAATTGGAGTTAAAATAATTGGTCTCTGTGACACATCCAACCTTGTTGGCGTCTTGGAGGAATGAGTTCCAAAGTGCCTCAGAGACAGAAAATCCTCTACAGCTCAAAAGAGCATATGTGGTTAAAAGAAGGTGAACAAGGTACAAGAACAACTGCGTTAGCGTAACAGACATCTGTGATACATAGTAAACAAAGACACAGGTAGGAAAATATGTACAGCTCATAACCAAGAGTCCCAGAAGGACTTTCTTCGTCTGATTTTTTATGACCAAGAGCAAGATGATACAGAGAAGATTTTAAGGAAGCTTTTGAAAGAAAAAGGAAAGCAGCATGCTAAATCTGGGATGAATAATTCAGTATGAAGAGCATTTTAGTACCTAAGACTTTAGGGCAGACTAAGGAAATGGAGAGTGTACAAATGATATAGTCATTAGTGAACAGTTAAATATTGTGCGAGAACCACACAAGCCAAATTATTCACACTTGTCTGCTCAGTGTCTGCAACAGCATTTAGAAATCTAGTAAAAAAAATCCCAAACTACTTCCTTTCAGAAATGCTAAGGTATTTCGCAGTCATTTCACCTCAAAGCCTATGGTGTCAGCGAAGGCAAAAGAGTTCTTTATGTTTTTTCTGCTCTGCACACCTAAAATCACAGAACAGATGGAAAGACACCTCTGGAGATTAGCTAGTCCAAACCCCTGCTCAACCAGGATCAGCTGAAGTTGGTTTCCCAGGGCCTTGTCTAGTTGGGTTTTGAAAATCTTCAAGGATGGACACTCTACAACCTCTGTGGGCAACCTGTGCCAGTGTTTGACCACACTCACCATGAAACAGTTTTGTCTTACACTTTAGTGGTATTTCCTGTATTTCAATTTGTGCCCACCACATCTTGTCCTGTCACTAGGTGTTACCGAGAAGAATTTGTCTCCATCTCTTTTTCTCCCCCCCCATGCCAGGTACTTATATACATTGGCAGGATTTCCCCTGAGATTTGTCTTCTTCAGGCTGATCATTCATAGCTCTGTCAGCCTCTTCTCATATGGCAGATTCTCCACACCCTCAGACATCTTCATGGCTCTTTCCTGGACTCACTCCAGTATGCCCATGTCTCTTGTACTGGGGAGCCCAGCACTGGACACAGCCCTGCAGATGTGTCTGACTTCACTTGACGTGCTGGCAACTCTGCCTAATACAGCCCAGGAGGCCGTTGATCTCCTTTGCTGCAAGGGTCCATTGCTGGCTCATGTTCAACTTGGTGTCCATCAGGACCGCCCGGACCTTCTCTGCAAAGCTGTTTTCCAGCTGTTAGCCTCAGATCGCTCTGGTGCTTGGCGTTATTTCTCACTGGGGATAGGACTTGGAATTTCCCTTTCTTGGAATGAATGAGGTTCCTCCTGGACAAATAATCCAGCCTGCAAGGTCCCTCTGAATGGCAGCACAACCCTCTGGTGCACCAGCCACTCCTCCCAGTTTTGTATTGCCTGCAGACTTGCTGAGGGTGCAGCCTGTCCCATCATCCAAGTCCTTAACAAAGATGTTGAGCTGAGTATGAACCCCTGGGGTACACCACTAGTGACTGGTCTCCAGCTGGGCTTTGTGCTGCTGATCACAACCCTTTGAGTCCAGCAGTTCAGCCAATTTTCAGTCCACCTCACTGTTCACTTATGTAGTCCTTACTTCATTAGTTTGTCTGTGAGGATGTTATGAGAGACATAGTTGAAAGACTTGATAAACTCAAGGTAAACAACATCCATCGCTCTCTCCTTGTCCATTGAGCCAGTTAATTCAGACACCTGAAATATTTCTTTTTCCTCTGCAAAATACTGATTCTTTCTAATTGACAATTAAATGGACTGGGAATTGCAGTCAGATTTATAGGTTCTCAGTTCCATTCCCATAGATGCTACTGTCAGAAAGAAATTTGATTTTGAGAAAGGTCACATTGCCTCCCACTGAAAAGTGACAGAAAAAGTAATGCTGCTCACCTAATTGCAGGTGTCTAAAGATGAGCCTTTAGTCTATGCTAGTCATATATTTTCTCTGTTACATGGAAAGATAGAGCACGAGACATCTCTGGACAACAGCTTTTCCTGTCCTTATGTAAATATCTGAGGTGGGAGGATGAATTTCGTCTTGGAAGTAGCTGTCTCTCTACGTTGACTATCTGTGGAGTCAGAATGAAATGACACCTATGGCTTTTATACAGATAAGTGAAATTATCCTCTCCCTTACATGAAAAATTCTTTAGTTGTGTCTACATCCTTAATGCTCTGCTGAAGTAGAACACCACCACGCTGTACCCGTAGCCAGGGCAAACAGGGAGAAAGGGATAAAGTATCACTCTGTGCAGACTCGATCCCAACTACTGGCATGGACTTCTGATCCTTATAAGGGAAATGTTTTCATCCAAGACTGACAGTATGTGGAATAATCCCTCCACTTATACCTCTGCCCACCCCTCTGCAGTGCACGGGAACATAGTAGCAGAGAAAAATGTCTCCTGACTAACAGCATCTACAGCAGGGATGCTGCCAGTGAAAGTACTACTAACACCCTAATGATGCTTCTTTGTTGACCGAGAGACATCAGACAGCCGTCATCAACAGAGATGCTCTCTATATGTTTGGATCCTTATCTGCTTATTTTACTGCTTACTGCTGCTCCTTTTCTCTGTCTACAGCGGTCTTACTAAATTCCGGGTCACCTCATCACAAACACGGTCTTCTCCTGTGCAGCACAATTGCACCAATTGCAGCCTGATTAGCCGCAGAATTCAGCTCTGGCAGAGGAATGATAAAAGCCCTCACTGCAGTTAGATCAATTAATCAGAAAAAAAATGCTATGAAAATGTTCTCACCCTGTGGACTGAGAGTGGAATGCATTAGCACAGAAGAGCCTATAAGTTTTTGTCAATATAACATTTAATAGTTCATTATTTGGAGGAACTAAAGAAAGGTTTTTACCAATTTAAATAAATCCATTTAAACATTACATAAATGCATGAAATTGCATCTAGTGTCTGTTATAATAGGTCAGCATTATAGAAAATTTCTCCATTACAGTAAGGGTATGGCAGATCTGGAATGCATTTTTCCAGAATAGCCAAGATTGGAATACATTAATACATAAAGATGAAAGAAGCTATAATACCTAATGTATTTTTATCCACTGCAGAAATCTGTCTTCCATATAAAAACTAACAAATCGCCTTTCCAGTATATCAGACTTTAACTGTCCTGCAATAGATACTTTTCACAAGAGTGTTATATGGATGGCAGTATGCACAGCACACTCCCCCTTGTAGCAGGAGTGTGTCCCGGTTTGAGATAAAACAGAACCAATTTTCTTTTCAGTAATTTTACTTTTCAGTTGAGCCTCTTGTAACTCTCTGAAATTAACGCCATGTTCTTCAGACACTGTCTGCTTCCAGAGTGATAGCACCTGGTGTTTATAGTTAATGCCAGGGAATGGTATGCAGAGAGGCTCCTGCTTATACTTACTAACAACCAAGGCCAGCTCATGGTGTTATTTGCCCTGTTGGAGGGTTGGAAGCGGAAAAGCGTAGAGGGGTCGCACCTGCGGGGAGGAGTGGACAGGACAGGTGACCCAAAACTGACCAACAGGGGTATTCCATCCCATCTGCCCCGTGCTCAGTATAAAAGCTGAGGGATCAAAGGGGTCAGCCTCTTTCTTCAGTGGCCGGCGTCAGAGGAGGACTCGGTCTATTCATCTGCCTTTGATCCCAATCCGTGCATTCCTGACTCCAGATCTGAAATCCAGTTCCCATCCATTGCTGAGTGCAGTCTGGGACTTTCCCAGTGATGTGATCATCACCCTGGGAGTTTGATAGGGTTTTGTATATATTTAATTATTTTCTTTTTTGATATTAGTTTCTTTTCATTATTAATATTTCATTAAAGTAGTTTTAGGAGGTTTTTTAACCCATAAATCTTTCCCTTATTTTGTCCCCCTTCTCTTCTGGGAAGGGAAAAAGAGAGAAGTAAAGAGAGCATTTTTCATTCATTTAGGGGCCAGTCCAGCCCAAACCACAACAGAGTGGTTTCTGATTCTGGTATTGCAATTATTGGTTACATTGTCTTAATTTTAATTAATCATAGGATCTTCAATTCCATATACATTTGAAAAGATTATTTTGCAGTTTCATTGTCCAAAAAGGACACTTGAGACATACTTATTTTTGAGAGCACATACTCACTTGGTTCCCCTATATCATGGATCAAACATCAATTTGTCCTATTTCACATTCATCCTGAGAGATTTCATAGACATGAGATTTTGTTTTTTTGGTGGATTCTTGTAAATAATTGTGTTTACCTTTGAGGCTTTTATTGTCCCTTTTTGATATAAATCTCAAGGCACTGTTGGTGTCACAGTACTTTTTGTAATTTTTTTATCAATATCTTGATATTGATGAACACAGAGTGCCTGATGATCTGAGTGTGTGATACACTGTCTCAATTACTGGTAACCATAATATTTTTAAATGGTCCAAAGCAATGAGACAGTCCCCCTGAGGGGTGAGATTGCTTTGCTGATATCTGGATTGCAACTTCCACATGGACTTACTTTTCTTATTTAACTGTTTATCTTGAAAAAAATGGCCATGAAATAATTGCCACCAGTAGTGACCATTATAGTAATCTGTATTCTTAATTAAAGCGAAGAAATAAAGTGTAATTGCATTTATTGGCCAGACATTTTAAAAATTCTTTCTCCTGACCTGACTCTACTAAGCTTTTAGCTGTCTTGTTCTACAGCCAGTGCATAAGGAGAGTGTCAGGTAGCTGCGTCAAGAGCAGTCCATGCTGTTACTGTCCATACACAACCCAAGTCCTTACAGTTTTTCTTCCATACTGGCAATAAGTTCCGTATTGTTACATATGCTGTATCTCTAAAGATGAATTAATTTAAGAAGAGTGAGCTATTTAAATGTTAAACTCAATAAAAGATGAAAACACATAATCTTTTCTTTTTATAATTACTATTTTAGAAACCATTATATACGACAACTCAGTAGAAAAGAACATTCTGCCTGGCTTGCTGACAGTTTTTACCTGAATTCAGATTTCTAGAGTATTCCTAAAAATTGATAATTTTTATTTGCAACTGATATCTTTGCAGATTCCTAGGATGAGATAATTAGGCAGATGGCAGTACCTTATGGCACATTCAGATTCAGGTCCTGACTGAGTTAATTAAGAATATTTTTGAAGAGTCAGGTTCTAATCCTGCTTTGTTCTCAAATGAGGATTTTTTCTGCTATGATGGAGATTAGGTCACTAGTTCATCACAAATTCTGATACAAACAGAAGCTGTTGCTGTGCAAAGACCTCGTATTAGAAGAGCAAGGTGCTGTGATCTCTACAGAATTTATGAAGAAGCATTTAAAGTGGAGAAAAAAACACATTAGAGGGGACACCAGGCAGTTAATCTGCATGGGCATGGCTGGAACATTGGCTGAAGCTGACTGTCTACATAAATAGATTTCTGGCTAAAGATTCAATGTTAGTTTACAAGCTTGGAGTCCATGTGTTAGTATTTGTGCATGTATTTAAGTATCTGGATCCTGCTAATGAAGAAAAAAAAAACAAGATAAAATATGATCTAAAGGCAAAAGGTAACAACTAGAAATGGATTCAGAGAATGGCATAAAGGGACTCAGCTTTCTGAAGATGCCGGATTTGCAGCACAAAGGTGAAAACAAAAAAAAAAAAAAGCAAGAACTGAATCTTTGTCATCCATGAACAAAAAATATGAAAAGAAGTTAGAAAAGTTAGATTTTTTTTTTTTGTTGGAGAGGAAGAATGAGGAATGAATGAGGCCCTGCTGTCACGAATAATGCAGAACATGCTGGAAGAGCCAAAAAAGGTGACTTATGAGTGTTTCAGCCCCTTATGCAATGAGGCTTTAGAGAGAAATATTTTTAAAGCCAAAACCAAGCAGCAGTAGAGAGAATACATACCAGAGTGAAGAACTTCTGCATCCACATGGACCTTTGGAGTCATTGCATGTTATGTTAATAAGGCATTGCACAGCCTTATTAAAGGCAGTATCCTATGCAAAGCAGTTGGTTCCAGGTTTTAGTACACATCCTTGAGAGAAACAGATATTGCTTCAGAGAGAACCCACTTACTATCAAGGACAGAATAATTTGTCCACTGAAAGAGTGAAGACAGTAATAATCACTAGCTCAGAACAAGTTCACAAGACTAAGAAAAAAGCCCTTTTTTGGACAGGGGCAAGAGCATCAAGAAGATAAACAGCACAATCCGGTTTATACATCATAGAAGTCAACAGGGAAGCAGAAGTAAAAATACCTGAACTATGGCTAGTGAAGCAAATAGTTTGCTAGGTTTGAAAAGGATCAATTAATATCCCATTGTAAGAAAGAAAGAAAGAAAGGAAGAAAGAAAGAATGAATAAATGAATGAACTTTGCTTTCTGCGCTAACCAGTATGAAGGGTGCATTTCCAGCTAGCCTGGCAGAACCCAAGGTTCTCACTGCACTGAAGAAGAAGGATGCTGCATTTTATGATCTGTTTTTACATTAAAGAGTCATTTGTTTCATCATAGATGGTGCAACTAGCCATAATATCAACACACAGAAATGATAAAAGGCGATTTTAGACTGGAGAAAATGTGGCCAAATAACGGGTGTATACAACACAAGCAGTCTGAAGCTGTTAGTAAAAGACACAAAGGGGACAAGTAACAAACATTTTTCCTTGGAGATCACAGGAGCTGAAATGGAGCAGTTCCATCAAGTGCAAAACTCAGCTTCAACAAAGTTCCTTACTTAGTAAATTTTCAGTGTAAGTAAAATCTTGGTGTGAGAGAAGAGGGAGACAAGTCATAGCAAACTTGGTCAAAATTTTAATAAAACATGTGCTTCAAGGAGGAAATTCAGGGATCAAACAAAGGTTAAAACTCCACAAACTGTCCCTGAGCTCGCTGACATGCACAATTCTTTTAACTTGGAGAGAAGCTTGAAGGTTTATCACTGAGCATGATAGCAGTGCAACATTGGCCAGGTTAGCTGCACTGGTTGCAACACAGTAAACATACAACATAAAAGGAGCCAGTGCTTATCATGAGCAGCTAAAGAAGTTCCACTAGATTTACCCAGGATAAAAGTCATATGGTATATTGAGTGACATAAACTTCCTACTCCTCTGAAAATCTTTGAACAGGAACAGCTGGGTGAGAAAGTCTTTGGATCTCATCCGCGTTGCAGAGGTGGTCAATGTAAATGCAGGAGCACCCTCACCTAGAGAAAATCCCGAGTGCATTTTTACTGATGTATTTTTAGCATGAGATAAGAAATGGCATGTTGCTGGGGGTTGTAGCTGGCATCAGGAAACGGAAAGCACGCACAGCAAGGACAAGCATATTCCAGCCATCCCAATGAAGCAGTGAGTCATGGAGCCTGCCACTAAATTCAAAAAGTTCAACACCACATGGGAACATGAGCACAAGATGTGCCATTCTGTGTACGCACAATGCAACATGAAAATGACATCGATAGTAAAGTGACTGATGGCAATGGCAACACGGATTGGAATGAGGAGAGAGTGTTGACTCATTTGTTGGATTAGAAAACACAGAGACTAGTGCTGTGGTTGTCTGCTTCACATGATGGACAGTCTCTTGCTGCCAAGGAGAGTTGGAGCCCCTGTGCACTGGGAATGACATCAAATAAAAACACAAAACAAGAGCAGCCATCCAAATACTGTGGGATGCAGAGCACATGAAGTAAAATCAAATCAGGCAACAGTAGAGACAACACTGAATATAGTTATTCCTATCTGAAGGTAGATTTTCAATTTTCTGAAACAAACAATATTGACCAAGAGGTAGAAGACAACCAGGATTTCAGCAAGACTAACACAGACGTGTTGGAAAGAGAGAGATATATAAGCAAGACTAACAGTGTAATTGAAGGGCTCTGAATCTTAGCAAGGATTAGGAATCATAGTTAAGGCACATCTCTTTGATGGGATATGTCTTAGTGACCCCTAGCCTTAACAAGTGGTTCCACTGCTAACAAATAAACCAAACTGTTAGAAAAGGCAATGATCTCTATGAAATTTGGGAAGAAGGAGACGGAATACGACAGGGAATAATCTGGAGAAAGCACTAGAAAGTTTATACGTGGCTTGAAAGTAATTCTCACTTGCAGCACCTCTGTAAGCAGTTCTCTTTACAAACATCATGTTAGTTTTACAAACACAGTATTATTCAGCATAACGTATATATTATCCAGTGTATCGTATATGCAGTGTTGCAGGTATTGCTTATGAGAAATTTTGACTCATCAGTTATGTCCACTGTAGTTTTTATGTCTTAACCTTTTCTGAGATGGCTGTTACTACAAATCATTGCTAGGCTAAAATAATAACTAACTAATTCAGAAGAGCTCATCAGCTTGATCCTGTACTCCAGAACTGACACTTGGCAGGATTCTGTAATGAAGACGTACTACATTCATCTAATAGATCAGCATACAGCCTTCTTGCTTTCATCACTCTGGCAATGGAAACATTTGTTGGCACAGTGCAGTGACTTCAAAAATCTGCTGAGAGAAGTTCAGAACCTCTCATTCATTCTCAGTTCAAGAAGTGGTAATTGCTGTAGAGTTTATATAGACATTGATTACATATACGAGTGATTACTTGGAACAACATGCTAGTTTGCAGAATACGTTTCAGCCATGAGGATTTTTCTCTCTTGCTTTAGACTGTGTTTCTCATTCACAAAGTATGGAATAATACAAGCACAAAATGAAAAAAAAAAAAAAAAAAAAAAAAACAGGAAAAGAAAAGAGAANACACAAAATGAAAAAAAAAAAAAAAAAAAAAGATGAGAAAGTAGATGCAGAAGAAAACAAAGATCATAAATCATAAATCCAGATCCTGATTGTGGAACAACCAAAGGAAAGCGTGACCTCATTCCTGAGTCTGTAGGTGTAAGGATGCTGTGAGTGTAGTCTTTATCAAACATCCAATAAAATAACTCACAGATAGTTCACTTAACACAGTGTAGATACCCAGGGTAGGTGCAGCATTTACATGACTTGGTATTGGAAGACTCTCTGTTTCTTATTCATGATTCTTCTGCGGCTCCCAAGAACATGTCACTAGTGTTTCTTGCTACTGATTATGCTTGATTTATAGTCTCATATTTAACATAAATAAAGCATATTTAACCCAGAAGAACGTGCTCCTCATCCCTCTTCCTTTAATTTAAATCCTCAAGCAGTTTCATTCCTGATTCTCCTCATACCTATGAATTACTTTATGACAGCATATACTATGCAGTGGACGACGGCAAATTTCCAGTTTGTTTTTCAATTACTTTATATTTCCTCATTTGCAAGCAAGGCATTAAATAAGCAACAGCCATCTGACATGTCTCTTCACTAGATTTCCTCCTCTCTGTGAATAATTTTGATGACTGTTGTGAAAATTGCTAGTTGCCTAGTAGCTGAAATGAAAAATTGCATTCTGTTTAATGGTATGACAAAAAAAAATCAGAACCAGAAATCTGCTACAAATGTTGCCTTGTTAAATGGACAAACCCAACTCTTTCTGCTATACAGTATTAGCGTCATGACATAAGGAAACGCTTCTCAGATGGGAAGCATTAATCTCAAACAACCAGAAAAAGATGCAACAATTGAGCTTTTAAGATGGCTTGAGCCTCAACCAGCATTTTTCAAAACCGGATGAATTTCATACAATACATATGATATTTGCAGAAAAAAATACTGTAATTAAAATTTTATCATAATCAATAGATACAATATTTGAACACTAACTTTTAGCAAATTTCCTGGCAGGTCACCACGTGGTTCCCAGCATCTAAATAAAATGTGTATGTGAGCCAGCATGTTCTGCTTGGGTCACGGATCGCAGGGTGTTCTCCAAAGCTAAGAAAAACAGTATCTCTGTATCTGAAGTGACAGGAATTGTGATGGGGTGCATAGATTGCCTGATGTTGATATACTAACTTCCGGAAATTCTGAAAAATGCAAAGGCAGTTAAGCAGGGCTCTTTCAATTTCTCTGTTAGTTTTAATAGCCATTATTATTAGAGGTCTGGGATCCACCCATTTTATTTGTCAAAACATAATTGCTTTTTTCAGGCTTGGAAGGTGAAAGTGATAGTACACGTGCAAAACAGCAGATGGAGGTAGTAAGATGTGAGATAACACATTGTCATGGATGAATTTATGCATTTCTGTTCCAGGGAAAAGCTGGATGTGTAGATGTGTAGATGTGTAGAAATCTTCAGCTGAAAAATTTTGGATTGCTCATATTGTGCAGGTTTTTTGGATTATTTTATAATATATATATAAAACTGAAAATGCAGCAGGTTAGGGAACAGTCTGGTGTGTTTGCTGTTGTGATTAGGAGAGGACCTCAGTGCTGGTGTTCAGGCATCTCGTTTTGTTAAGTGAGGGAGAATCTCCTTCAGATGAACCCATGTAGATGCAGAAAAGGCAGGAAATTTCCAAAGTACTCACAAATCAATTTATAAAGCTACTCAGACATCAGTGTTTGTTACTGCCAAGGGGAGATAGAGCCCACTTTGTTTTAAAGAGCTGGGCTCCCGAGTCGTTTTTGGTACCATCACCACTGTACCTGCAATGGGGTGCAGGTACATCTGCCCTAGCACTAGACTACCCAGGGCAGTTGTCAATACCAGATGAGATGTGGCAATGAAAAACAGCATGAGTTGATGTCTAAGTGTTTGTTAAGGTGACAGGTAGATTCTGCGGTACCTCTGGTGAACTGCTGCCACTCCCCAGCCCGGGTGGTTTAAAGATTTCTCAGATACAGCAACACCTTAATGCTACGAGCAGCATGGACCCTTAGTGCTAAATGCAGCCCTGCTTCATGATAGTATCACTTCCCTGGTGTGAGCTTTCTATTTCTCCTCCTGACTCTCCTATTTAGGTTTTACAGTCTTTTTGGCCCAGCTGGCTTAAAAAGAATGAAAGCCAAGCTAGCTTTCACTAGAGTTGTTAGCAAAATTGAGCTAACTTCCTCCATTGCCCAGATGGTGTAAATCAATACAGTTCTGGCAAATTCAGTGGTACTTTTTGCCAGTTGCTCTAGTAACAAACTCAATCCAGTATCTCCCTGATAACCATCATGGATGAGAACAAAGAATATCAACAACACAGCATTGCATCTTGTATTTCTCCAGTGGAGAAGGTTTCCTTCTCAGCAGTCTGTCTTGTTTTTATTTTTATTTTTAAATTTTATTTCATTTCTTTGCCCCATTCTGTGGAGAACAGTGTCGTAATATCCTTTTGTTACACTGGTCTTATTGAAGAGTTATCCCCTGCTACCAGAGGGCTAAGCTAAACAGATTCCAGGGGCACTTGCTACTTGATAACTGCAGAGGCTAACGTAACAGTTTTAGACAAGAAGGAAAGAAAAGGCTCCCTGAATGCTAAATAGTTCTGTGTGGTTCGCCACCCACCCACTCTGCTGAAACATGGTCCGTTAACTCGGTATGGCTGATGGAATTTGAAAAGGGGCACCAGTTCATAAAGCAGTCTGTGTCTGCCAATAATAACTTCACAGATGCTGGGGGGCGGGGGGGGGGAAGGTGGCACAACATGATGTTATGCAGGAGTACTTCTAATTCACTCTGAAAAACATCTGATACTTCAGTGACCTTAAGGAGCAGATGTCTTCTGAGGTGAATAATTTTGAGCATGATACATATGAAGGCCGAGGTGCAAAGTTTTGAAAAGTTTTATTTCCTCTCTTGGGATTTGTGAACTGCTTATGTGAAACATAAGAGTAAATAAATGAATAATGTTATGGATAAACAGTACATCTGCCAGGATGCAACTATCTGTATATATGTTTGCATTAAGACCAGAGTATTTATTCAGTTGTGAAAGGGTCATAGCAGTATTTCTAGTACATGTACAAAAATAATCAAGCCCAAAACTGTCCTCTCCATAACAAACCGTAATATTTCCAGAGCACAAAAGAAGGAGTAGCATAACAAATATTTGTGGGAAGGAGTGGGTAAAAGGAGATGGAAGAAGGAGATAATAGATGCTCATCATGAGATAGCCTTTTTGGCTGTATTCCTTTGCCAAGTTTAAATGGCCAGCTGTAGAAATGCATATTGGGAAAAAAAATAGCTCCTTTAGTGGGGCATTCAGTAATAATTTTTAGCTGGCTCCAAGCAACCAAGAAGAGCCAAAGTGTTATTGATTTATTGGGGTGAGAGAAGAGCATATACGCTAAGGGTGTTGCCTAGAATTTGGGATGAGTTAAATTCTTTGTTCTGCGTAGACTTTGTAGATAATTTTGGGGAAATCATTTACGCTATAGTATCTCATTAGAGGTTTGATTCAAACACAGAGAGGAGTTGTTGAAGTTAAGGATCGTCCAAGCCAAGTAATAAGGCATAAAAAGGAATCAAGTAGGTTGGAATTAAGCGTATCACCTGAAAGTTTCCTGATACTTGCAGCTTTCTCCACTCCATAATATGTTGTGTGTTTTATTTCATTTTTCTATGTGTTGATTTATAGCTTTTCATTTTCTTCATCCTTATGAAGCAAGTTCAAGGAAGAAATAATAGGATTATCTCTGATGTGACAAGACAGTAAAATCCACAGAGCTGACAGCCAGCACCATTCTTGCTCCACCAAAGGGATTTCTGACATTAGGAAGTAGGGCTGTGCTAGACAGAAGAAAAACAGTGCTTAAATAACCCTATTTGGAAATAAAACCCCCAGGAAGAGTTTTGCGAAGATATTTTTCCTTACAGGCTCTTTTTGCAAATACTTTAACCAAGTGGCAGTTGAGATGGGAAGTGTAGAAATGGAAAAGCTGAAGTTCTAGCTGAAAGATTTATTGCAGTGGATCAGAATATTTGCCTGCAGAGCCTAGGCTGAATGAAGCTGTGCTGAGGAAGTAGGATGGATGAGAGGGTTTCAGACCTTTTAAGCTGACCATTAAATCCTTCCCATAACAAAACAGGACTCCATCTTTTTACAAGTCGTAGTGATAATTAGCTAAATCCCACTGACTACGAGGTATGAGGGGTGGTTCATAGGGTGTGTTCGGGGTCTTAAATTCATTCGGGGCCTTAAATTATCCCCCATGGATTGACCTCAGTTTGCTGCACTGCATAAAAAGCTATCATTTCTTTGTCTTCACTTGGATTTTGCAATGCTAAATATTATCAGTGCAAAACAAAGTTTTATTATAATTTTTAAAAGTGGAAACACAGCTAATGGAATTAGAAAGGCAGAAGTTACATACTGCATTCTATTCATATTTTTTCCCCATGATTTGATCTCTTTTACAGTGGATCAAAATTCTCTTCCTTTTAGCAGACTCATTAATTTGGAACTTGGTTCCCCTTTGTCAACTTATTTTTTGACTTTCCGTAAAGCTGAATATTTAAAGACAGATGACGTTGTTTACTTATAGGGAATGCTAGGAAGAAGGGAATTTAGTTGTTTTGGATTTTGGGGGGGATTGTCATGTACCACTCAGCTTGCTAAGTTACCATACTTTGGCTGCTGTGTAACAGACCATGTGTCTGCTTTAAGCTTGTGCAAATGTGAGGCAAAAATTCTGTATCTTAAAGTTCAGGGTAGAATATTTGAAAGAGTACATTTTACCACACAGCAGCATTAGGCCATCAACATGCATGAATTTGGGCGATCATGGCCAACTGTCTCAATAACTCTGTGTATTGATGCCAATAACAAAGAGATCTCTCAAAGAAATGAACTAAACCCCATTATCCATTCTATCTTTATGACAAAAATACTGACATAATACTAAAACAATTAAGTAAATTTTCCTTTTAAGATCTGTACCACTTTGCCATAAGGGATCCACTTTTTGGTTCTCTCTGCTTCTCATACAAAAATATTTATTACAAAAAGAGATTCAGATAGAATATGGATCCAGTTATTCACTGAAAATGCCAAACTAAATTGTTATAGATGGTATCACAGTGGCTTTGAATATCAGAAACCTTATTATTGTCTGTCAAGTCTAAATTGACAACTAGCGAACAGAAATGTTTGAAGAATGAAACCATGTCATACAAACTGTAATTACATTTGACCTATTCGGTGACTTTTGTTTTGATGTGTGGGTGGAACAAAAAAAAACCCAGTGTTATTTCCTTGTGTAGGTAACATGCTTCACCTGTCGGGTGCTGTGCAATGTGAGCTGACACACTGCATCCGATCTGCGCTAGAAGGAAGTTTTAAAGAGAAGCAAGAAAACAAAAGTGATGAACAATTAGAATATTTTTACTGCTGTCTAATGTTGAAAAAAAATCATGAGTAAAGTCAGTCAATTCTAGTGTTTGCATAAATGGCAACTTTAGAAAACACAAAGTGCTACGAGAAACAGCAGTCCTTACTATTTGCTGAAGGCTGCATAAAATGGCACCTTAACCAGTCATGTACCAAACACGCTAATGCAGAAAATATAAAATGTATACAAAAAGTACATGTTTATTACCTAGCCAGTGGGTATTAGGAATGAATGACATGTGTTTAACCCAGCTAAATACCCTTCCACTGCTTGATAACTCCACTGGAATGGTTGTCATTGCTGAGGAGAATGAGACTTAACTGTTGGCCTGATGACTGGGGTTTGATGTCTCAGCAGCTGTGGCAAAAACTCTTTGGGACTGGGTTTGAATACTGGTTTGGAGAGCTTCACCTCTTCCCCATAGGACAGAAGATATGAGACTTGACTTTGTTAAATTCAGAAAGATTTTGACCACAGAGTGATCATTACCTTCAGTTTTGATCCAACTGTGTTGACCTTTTGGTGTTCCACCCTGATTTTTTTCATTTTTTAAGTTTGAATAAGTCCTAAAACAGAGAACATGAGTTTATATCTGGTCTATCCTAGTAAATTTAAGATGAATGGGAACATTTTTCTGGCACTGAGACTGACTGGCGTGATGTAGCCTTTGGGTATCCTAGTGAACTTACTCTCACAGAAAACTATCTTTGTATCCAAGGTAATTGGCGCAGAATAAAGCAGGGTATCAGTCAGGAGGAAGTTCAGCTCTAGTCAGGAGTTGTACTTCTGTAAACATGCAGAAAATTATCCCCTTTCAGCTATTACTTACCAGGAACAGTGCCCCTGCTGATGCCCATGGGCTGTTACCAGCTCCAACACAAATAGGGTTAACAATAAACTTCAGACTTACTCACTGGTTAAGTACTTCTATGGCTGAATTCCCATTGGCTTAATTAGAACTGGGATTTGTTTTTCAGGATTTTAGTTTAAGTAAAAAATAACCAGTACTGGCAGTACTAATACAAAATTACCAAGGATTGATTAAAATAACAAAAGTAAAAGGTTTTAGGAGATTTCCAATGGAATTCAGGTGCACTGCTTTTCGTAGACAACTTTCTGAGGAAAATTCAAAGCCAAGAAATTATTGAAAATTATCAAATATAAAAGCTGGGAAAACAAATACTAATTAACAAAAGCTGGCAAACTTCTGCTACGAAAACATTTCAAGAAAAAAAAATACAGCAAGTATTACACTGCCAGTCACTGAGCACAGCCTCAGACTATGATTTTTTACACACTCATAAGACTCCTTCACACTCATCACCAGTATTTTCAGTGAAATTATTCAGGACTGATATTGCTGTAATCTGAGTCTTTTTTTTTTACCTTGTTTGGTAAAACATATGTGGTGTTTTGCTTCATTCAGCTGACTGCATGTTCCCTCTCAGGCAGTGTTGACTCATTGCTTGTATCTCCCAATCTATTTTGAAGACAACTGCTATCAATGCAGTATGAGATGATCGAACAACCCCTGTCGGCTATCATGTTGTGAATTTCTTTTCTGCTTGGGGTAGTGAAAGGATAATGAAGGAATTAAAAACTCACTATTCCATGGTCTGTCATCAGCAGATAACTCAGGAACAATAGAGCAAAAGACAATTCCTATATTTTCATGTAATCCATCACAGCAGAGTTGGCCTTTTCTATGCAATGCTGTATGATTTCTTTCCTTTCCTTTGGCATTCAGCCCGTTTTCACAAAGCTACAGGTGAAGTTTTGCTGCATGATACAAGAAATGTGCACCTTTTGGACTGAATTCAAGCTGTCGTTGCCCGATGAGCTCCCCTTTATTTCTGTGGGTATTTGCGGCAGAAGTGACTTCTCTATAGCTGTGTTCAACTGTGGAGTTTCATCTGTGGTTAGGGGATTATAATTCACTGGAGACATACATGCGTGTTATATCTGGGCTATCGTCGTGCTTTTCCCCAGCCTGAACAGATGCTGTTTGCTGTTGGAGCAGCAGCGCAACCAAGAAACCTGGTATTTTGTAACCTAATGAAGTCATCGTTCCAAGCCTCCCAGGGCTATTTGGAAAGCAGCTGGGATAAACTGTAAGTGGCACAAGCCAAGGCACTCTATTATATTGCTTTAAGATGCAGCTTGGTGAAGCCTGCTGTTTGGCTGAACACTTTCTGACATTTGGTATTCATATATGGACAGTGCTTGCCAGCCTTATCTTCCCAAAGAAGAATGTGGCAAGTCTTTGTGTTTTCAACTTTGCTGCACTAACTTGCTGCCAGATTTTCCTATGGCAATTATTTAACTGTCCAGCATCTTTCTGGTCAGAAAATAACAAAGAAAAAAGACTCAGAAAAGGAAATGGGACAAGTTTATCTGGAAGGAAATATTGGCTTCTCACACAGTTTATATCTTCTGGCAGGTTTTCAGTATGACACTGGCATGGAAATCCAGTGACTTTATTCAGATCATTACAGGATTTCTCTTCTGCTCTTTAATGCTCTCCCATCCACAGTCTGCTTCATGGCAATGTGGTATTTAGCACTTTTTGAGCGATCTACCTCCAGAGTTGTCTTGGCCTCTTTAGTTGCTTCCTAAATTCACGGTCTCATGATTATTCTTCTAGTAATATCTCAGCAAGCACTTCTAATACAGTCTTGAATTTTTGGTTTTGGTGTCCTTTTCCTTATTTGTCTTAGTCAATTTATCTCAATATTCCATATGTAACTTTTATTCTTTCTACATAGATACAGGACGTGTCCTTTTCATATTTTGCCTTGCTGGCATTTCATTTGTAAGCTTGTTGTTCACGCCTTAGTTTGTGAACACACCGTAGTGTTCACACTCAGAAGCCAATCTTGTCCTCTCACTCTTAGACTGAGGTTCTTAAGTGTCCACATCCTCTTTGCATCTTCCTCTCCAGACTCATTAGTGATGTATCAACACAGTTAGTTAAAGGTGAGTCTAAAGTGATTCGTAAGTTGAGATTCAACTGACATCCTTTTTACTTACACACGTTTAAGTGCATTCATAATTGAAGCTCTGGAGCTCCCCAAATAGTGGCTTGGGCAGAGGGTGCTCAGTAGAGGAGAGCCAGGTTCTGGGAGTTGCTCTCATTAGGGCCAAACATCAGCCCAACCCAATCATAGAATGTGTTGGGTTGGAAGGGACCTTTACAGGTCATCTAGTCTAACCCCCCTGCAGTAAGCAGGGACATCTTCAACTAGATCAGGTTGCTCAGAGCCTCATCCAGCCTGGCCTTGAAGGTCTCCAGGGATGGGGCCTCCACCACCTCTCTGGGCAACCTGTTCCAGTGTCTCACCACCCTCATTGGAAAGAACTTCTTCCTAATGTCTAATCTAAACCTACCCTGCTATAGTTTAAAACCATTGCCCCTCGTCCTATCGCTACATGCCCTTGCAAACAGCCACTCCCCAGCTTTCCTGTAGGCCCCCTTCAGGTACTGGAAGGCTGCTATAAGGTCTCCCCGGAGCCTCCTCTTCTCCAGGCTGAACAACCCCAACTCTCTCAGCCTGTCATGGCATAGGTGCTCCAGCCCTCTGATCATTTTTGTGGCCCTCCTCCGGACCCCTTCCAACAGGTCCATGTCCTTCTTGTGTTGAGGACTCCAGAGCTGGATGCAGTACTCCAGGTGGGATCTCACCAGAACAGAGTAGAGGGGGAGAATCACCTCTCTGGATCTGCTGGCCACTCTTCTTTTGATGCAGCCCAGGATGCAATTGGCCTTCTGGGCTGTGAGTGCACATTGTTGGCTCATGTCCAGCTTTTCATCCACCAGTACCCCCAAGTCCTTTTCCGCAGGGCTGCTCTCTATCACATCATCCCCCAGCCTGTATTGATAACGAGGATTGTCCCGACCCAAGTGTAGGACCTTGCAGTTGGCCTTGTTGAACTTCATAAGGTTTGCTCAGGCCCACCTCTAGCTCGTCCAGGTCCCTCTGGATGACATCCCGTCCCTCTGGCGCATTGACCGCACCACTCAACTTAGCGTAGTCAGCAAACTTGCTGAGGGTGCACTTGATCCCATTGTCTATGTCATTGATGAAGATGTTGAGCAGCATCAACATTACTGTTATCAACAGTATAACACACCACATAAATCTTGTGACAAGCACTTGAGCCTATTCTTTACCTTACCAAATAAGCACAAATCTGGTCTCACTCTTTTCATATACATGTGAACATAGATATCCTCACAACATATGTGAGGAAGCCCAGGCAACACTTATCAGTGAAACTTTTAGTTTACTGATCTTTGGGAAGGAGTTAACTGTGACAAATTATGCAGAGGGAAGTTTTGAATCCCTGTTACAAAATCATGGTGAACAATCATGCTGGCTGCTTTGTTTTAGCCTCAAAAAATATGGCTAAATTGTATGACTTGGCTTACAAGCAGACAAACAAACAAAGGCAGATGGTGGTTTTAAGCTGAATTTCCCTGAAAAAATGTAAATAAATCACAAGGTTTTCTGTATATGTGAAAGAAACCTAGCCTAATTCTTTTGCCATAGCAAATGCCTCATGCACTACACTGCGGTTTGGTCTTAAACTCTTACAATAGGAAAACGAATTATTAAACAGCCCCTGAGCAGACACAAAGGCAGATTGCAGTTCTTAAAATTCCAGGCTTGTTCCCAAGGTTCATCCTTGCTGTGAGGAGAAGGAGGATGGGAGAAGGAAAGGAGCACCCAGACCATGTATTAGTTCATCTATGTAGGGCCTAGGGAAACCTTGAAATTGCTTCTCTACCCATGTTCTGCTTCTCTTAAGGGCACTTTTTGCCTATTGCTGCTTCATGACTTGGGCAGCTGGAATAGGGTGAATATCATCAGAAGGGTCTTTTTAAAAAAACAACCTTCTACACTGAAAACAGTGATTTTTTTTTTTTTCTTTCTTTTTTTTTGGTCACAGCACTGGCAGTGAGGCTTCTCTGGTATGAGACAGCGTTTATGGACCAAACATGAAAGGAAGATCATACTCTCAACAGGCAGAGAAATTTGACTTTAAGCTTCCAAGAAACTGAGCTTTTTCTTTGCTCACCACTAAGTGCCCTGATATTTCTGAAGGTATATAATGGAATTGAACCCCTCTCCTTTTATGTCTCCTTTTATGATTCTATGATTCTATGTAAACACCGATTTGTGATTAAGTCTCTGATGTGATTCATTACTTTATTAGTTTCTGAAGGTCATCACACTGTAATGATAATAGAAACCCAGAAGAAACACAGCTGAGAGGTGGTGATGGAGCATGGCACAAATTATTTTACCTTGCAAACAAAAAAAAATTGATCCAGTGTTCCAGAGAATGCTTAAAAAGATATTCTGGAATGAAGCAGGCTATTGCATATTGTTTTCAAAATCCTTGTCTCCAAAGTGTAATTGCACTGTTTCTTTTGATAAAACATGCTTCACCTAAAGCAGTGTGTTTTGCTGAAAGAACTGCCATGTAATCCTGCACTGAAAGAATTTACTTTGGGATGTGGACTTTTAGGTGGTTCAAAGACACGATACGAATTCACATTATTTTTAGCCGGAGATGGGCACTTTACCTCCCATTGAGTTATGAAATTATTCCCCTTAATTCTTCAACAGCAAATAAAGCAAATCAGCAGTCTCTCTGGAGATGTGTTTAGAAAATAGTATGTATGAGAGTCTTTTATCTGAGGGCTGCAGCTCATGTTCTGGTGCTTCACTGCATGCAGTGCAATTATTCCAGATTCATGCCTGTCTAAGTAAGAGCAGATTTTGGAATGGGATGGAGAAGATTTCTAAATAAGTTGGGTTTTTTGGGGGGGTTGTTGTCTTTTTTTTGTTTGCTTGGTTTGGGTTGGTTTTGTTTGGTTTGGGTTGGGTTTTTTTCCCATTTACCAGGGAAAGTAAAACAGTCTGTTGGCTGGAAACAGAATGTAGCCAGACTTGAGGTAAGGCATTGATTTCTAGTGGTGACAATGGCAGAGGACTAGAAACCAAATTATTAAAAGATATAGAAAATTTTCTCAGATGTTCTGTTTACAATTCAAGATTAGATATGAACCTGCAATGGTAGGAGTAATGTGTTTTCTTACAACAGCTATAAAAATAACACTTTGATGTAGGAATTCTCAGCTTTGTTTTCTGTTGTTTGAGATTAGATTATTCTACTATTTCCTCTTGACCTGAAAATCCATGTATATATCATCGATGAGATTGTGTTTGTTTCAAAACAGAAGATCAAAGTGCACTAGAATGGTATGTAACTATTATTTATGGATGTAAAGTTAATCCTCTAAAACAACTGAGAGAGAGATATTATCATTGAAGAGTTTGTGTATGGGCACACCTGGTTTGCAGAAAAATGCACTGAAAACATAACTAAGTATTTCAGAGAAAAAAAATCCAGTTTTCAGTCATATCACAGAATTTTTTTAATACTGTTCAAAAAGTACCTGACTCTACATAAACACCAACTATAACATGATGTAGACAATCGAGAAACAAGCAAATGTATTTTTCAATGCTAAAATAAATTACATTTGTACAGGTAGAAAGCAAACCCAAAGCTGATAAAAATGTTAAATTTTATGAAAAATCATTTTCAGTTCACATCAAAATAATAACTTTACATTCTCTATTTTTTAATAGTATAAGCAGCAACAACATAAAAAAGAACAAACGCTCACAGAATGTTTGAAACCAGTTGTTCATAAGTTATTAGCGAATTAAAAAAAAAATTACAAGCACTTGTAGCCCACACAAATCTTTTAGAATTGGCACCGTCTCTCTAAAACATCTATATTCTATATAGATTTCTAATTACAAATACCACCAGCAGCTGCCATATAATCCTATTAGTACATGTAATATACATAGTATATTTGTTCCCATTTGGCAGATCGGAGTGACTTAATGATTATTGTTTGTACTGTCATTACTCAGATGAGACAAAACCAGCCACATACACCAATTCATCACTAGATGAATTTTTTACTTACCTTTATGCTTCACTGGTCTGTATCTTTTTTCCTTTTCACAGTATAAAATTGTAAGCGGCAAATGCAGGGATCTGAACAGAGGGTATAATCATAAACCACAGCAAAAAAAGTGAATCCAGATAATTCATCTGAAGGTTTTAATACGTGCAGTGCACACTGAAATGGATAGCAGATGAATGATTTTCTTGCTTATGGAGAGTATTGACTTCCTTTTGTGAGATTCATGAAACTGCCAGAAAACTGTGACCTGTTTCTTATTTTTGGACATGTTCTCTCACATCCCTGAACACATTTAAAGTACGATTTTCCCATTGGGATACCTGCTAGAGTAGCAATGATAAAGAAGAATGGTGGGAAGGTACCATTCACCAAGCCTAGCGAGTTGCTTCAATAATGAACCTAATAAAATACATCTGTTGTTTGATTCAAAAGAAAGTAGGAAGAACATCCTGTTGTTATTATTCTCTGATGAAGCAAATAGCCAAAATTTAGATTTTGTTGGCCACTATCAAACTTTGATTTTCTTTACGCGGATGTTATCCTGGGGTGATTCCATTGACCACAATAGATTAAGGGCCCGTGCCAGTAAAGGACTTCAGCACTTAAGGTTTTGCCATGCAATAACTATTGTTTTAGACTATTTGGCTCTAGTGCGGAGGCCAGAACCCTTTGTTAAATGTCTAATCTTACTGTGAAGTTTTCAAGCCCAGGAAAGCAGTGCAACAAGGAAAGAGATGTCTGAGATTACTTGAGCCAGTATGGAAACATATGCACAAAAAATACTAATTTCCAACTGGGACCCATTTCTAGACATGGCTATAATTTTTGTTTCAATGACGGGTAGCCTTTGTAAAAGATGGCTGGAGAAAAATGAAATTAGTCCCTTTTTTTCTGCAGTCTCAGAGAAGTGGGAGCCCCAAGTTTAATTCCTTCACCTATTCAAGAAGATTCAGACTCTCCCTGTCCACAGAAGAGTCTGAGAACTCCAGGTGGAAGACAAGATGGTTGCAGACACAGAGGTAAGGAAGGGCATGTCCTCCCCTCCTGTCACTAAAGCACTTTTCAGGGAAGTATTTATTTTTTTTTAGGCAATACATAGCATAGAAAAAATGTTGTCTCCTCTTCTTTGTAGTTAAGATACTCACCTGGTTTCTGCTCCCGAGACTTTTAAAGTATTGTATATTAAATGGTCACATACCATCCCTAACTACATGAAGTGAATGTCCTATCAGGGTGCAGAGCAGCTGTTCTTTTTCTACTCTGAGACTCTTGAATTTCTTTCTATCTTGTGAAGTTACCTTAGTGAGATGAACAGAGGGTGCCCCAACACAGAGTCTATTAGAGCATTTTCCAGCCAGGAGGAAGATTTCAATCATTTCTGTCAATGGTTGGGTCTGAATTTAGGTCTCTCGCCTTCTGCCTGACTGCTCTAACCTGAAAGCTATTATAAAAACAATAGCATAACCAGACCCACAGCCTTAAAACAAAGGCTGATTTCTACTCCATTTTATAGGGAGTAGGATCCTGTCGGCCTATGTGCTGTGTGCTTGGTGTACTCACTTACGGGATATACAGGGATTTAACCTAGGAACTGCTGTTTTCTGGATCCCTGATGGGTTTTAGCATGAATTAGATGCAAAATTCCTTAGATATGTCAAGATCAGGGTAGTTCTGAGCATACGCAGACGTACAATGCTAGATTTCTGAGTAAGGTGGAGGTTAAATAGTGGTTTTAAAATTGAGTTTTAAATGTAGGTATTAAATTCTGCTCAAATCCTAACTTTAGGCACTAAAGTCCTTTTTTGGGTCAGCCCTGACACTGGTTTCCAGTACAATAAGAAAGTCATGGTCACATTATTAATCCTGAGCATAGTGCTCTGATTTCCCTAAGGACTCAACGTTTTTGGTATGCTGTCTGTTGCTGTCATGTTTTTTCCTCTCACCTCATAAATGATGTATTAAGCAGAATAGCAAAGTTGCACACTTTCCTCTACAGAATTTACACTCACAGCTATGCTGTCTTTCAGTCTGATCTTGGTCTCTCTAAGGAAAACATCCCCAGGTGAACTCCGCTGTCATCCAGTGTCTGAATCATGGATTGGCCTTCCCATTTACTCACTTTGGAGATCTTATTCTCTCAATTTTGATCACAAAGTTTTCCTTTTGCAAACGCAGCAACTGAATAAACATTCAAGCAAGCTAACTTTTTTTTTTTTGCTTTTAAAACTTTTAACAGTTAATTTTTCTTAGCATTTAACTTTTAATTCACTTTTGTAGCTGGAAATCAGTGGAAGAAGCCAGCACCTTGTGATCAACCAGGCTTCCATGAAACATCAGCAAGCGCTTTGTGGACCGTGGTCTAAAAATCTCTGGTCTAAGGTTTCTGTATGAGTGTAGGCACCAAATGTTCAGATATAAGTACGAGGAAGCATATTTCCAAAGTCATGCAATTATTCTTCAAAGCCAATTAAAAAATACAGTTCTTCTTCAGTATTGCTAACACTTCTTCCCAACTGGCCTGCCAGAGTGATTCACTTTATTTCAAAAGCACAGATTCCAGAGGTGGTTACATCTCCACTCTTCAGGGCTGGCCTCAAGCACAAAAGAAACAAATGATTTTCCGAGGCTTTTGTGGTCAAGAATGACAATAGTTTCCACTCCTTTAATTCCCTTTCTGGCAGCAGCACTAAATTGGCAATTTCAAGCCATTCAGTTTGTACTTGCACATTCTTTAGTTAGATTGGAAAGTGTTCCTGATTGTAAACTTTGCTTTTATGGCTGAAAAACCCTGCCTTTATATCTTAATGTCCTAAACAGAGACTAGCATACAAACAGCATAATGAAATCATAATGTCTGTCATTCATAATTTTCTTTTTTCTTGGGTCAAACCCACTGACAAAGTACTTTCCAGTCTTGTTATCTTCTTCCCCAAAAAAACTTTTCTACCTTTGATGACATCCAAACATATCATACGAGGTGACATTGGGGCATTCGAGCCTGTACAATTAAAATGGATTTTGCCTTCTTTAAATGTCACTGAGGCTGACTTATCTTTCATTAAAGATAGACCGACAACCAGGAGGTACAATCTCAGCAGTGGCCATCCTTGGTTCCTTGTGCAATTAAAATTTCTGCTGTGGTTAATGGATATACAAAAGGTGCATGAGTCCTCCCTAAGTGAGAATAAGCAAAAGTGTTTAAAATTTGGGTTTTGTAACATTAGTTTTTTAGCCTCTTAAAACATTTATTCAGGTTTTAGATTGAGGGTTTTGTGTGTGTGTCTGTGTGTCTGTGTGTATCCATGTGCTCACACATATATATGTACACTGTCTTGACAAAATATATGAAAGCTGTCAAAAAGCTCTGAGCAATAGCTATAGCCAGGATTGTGCAGAATTATGATCTGGGAGCAGAAGACGTATATTTATACTGCGTCATGGTTTGACAGTTTCTATTTCTCACTCCTTTTTAATAATTTTGTTTTTAAGAGAAGATTTTTATGTCTTTCTGTATAATCTTTATTTCCACAGTTGATTATTTCATAGTGCGGTGAAGCCCACAGATTTTAGCAGGAATACGTTAATATTAACTGTCCATCAACACAAGAAAAGACTATGGAAATGGAAACCTAAAAGGCTAGGTAAAAATCAAGATGGAGAACGTCCTAGTAAGGACATTGGTCAACAGCTTAAAGTATAAGAGAACAGATATTAATAGAATCCCTTTGAAATTCACATTGAAATTCACTATCTCAGTATGCTCTGTATATATCAAAAAATATTGCACTGATGGGAAACATATGTTACCATGTAAGTCTTCCATGAACAACATTTAAGTGGTCCAGACTCCCTAAATGAGCATGTTTGTGTCACAGACTGCTTGGATATGCCCTTCCCTTAGATGTGGGTTGTAACCTATGAAAGAAGATGCTTTCTCCTAAAGTCATGGGCAGCCGGGGAACGATGAGACATGCTAATACTCTGAACCAGGAGGGCAAAACCAAGCTCTGGTCTGGAAACCGTAGAGCTGCACAGAACTGAGTCTCTGCTAATCAGTCGTGTGAGGAAGCAAGAACTACATGTAAGCAACAAGGACCTACAGTCATGACTTGATGTGTCTCCCTGCCTTCTGGAGTAGAGCTGTTTTGGGACCTGCCGGTTCATGCTATAGGCACAGCTAGTAAGCAACTGTACCTGACAAAATAAGCATGCCCACAGACGGCTGTTGGATAACACTGCCTTGTGCAGGGTGTACAGAGTCACTAGGGTATCTCTGTGAGGCATTAGCCTGGATTCAGTCATCTATTACTTTTTATTTTAATGTTGTTGAGCAGCAAGTTGGGGTGCAGCAATAATGGTGAAACTACCTTCCCAAAGGAATAAAAAACGCTCTTTGCTTAAGTACGTGACTGTGCTTTCTTTTTTACTTTTTTTTTTGATCACATATTTGTTACTTTGAACATGAGGGAGAAAAACGAGGTATGAATTTTGTTTGCAAAGTATTTGTTATCTTTGAATAAGTAAGTTCTAAAGGTCTTGAAAATGAAACATAGCAGCCTTATTTCAAGGCTCCCTTCCATGAGGCTGTCTTCTATATAAGGCTACATCAACTCAGCTTTGAATTGAAGTACATCATTCACCACTTCATACTATCCTTAAATAAAATAAAACAAACCCATAAAAGTTTGGCACCTGAGGACAGCTATATCATGAAGGAGAGAGCCAATACAGCGTGCGTTTAGGGCCTGACTTACAAGTTCTATGTAACTACACCTATCAAAAATTATTTAGCTTCTATTCAAACTTTAAAACTCTTCCCTGCCTGTATTAAAAAAGTGCTGTGATAGTATGAAGTGCACTAAACTGTACTACCTTGATATAGGAAAAAAAATATGAGGAATCCCCTTGCTTCTTCTGTGAGTTGCTAAGAAACAAAGAAAGACTCTGTTGGTTCATATCTCTTTAGGTCTTCTCTGTTTTAACCTTTACTCTGTATTGCTTTGAAAGTATTTTTTATTTTTTTTTGTTTGTTTGTTTGTTTGTTTTGTCACAGTTCATAGCTGCAAGGCATCAGCAGCTAAATAAAGTTAAAATTGTTGCTTATTAAAGAGTGGCTAATTCACCCCTAAGCAGATTTTGTCACAGGGTTTTTTTCCCTATATATGAATTATGATTATGACAACCTTTCCACTGACAGTTAGCATTCATCATAATCCAGATTGGTCTCCTAAAATGCTGTCATTCAAAGTATGGAGAAAATCCTTAGGGTGTTTTCCTGTTCCTTACACGCAAAGATTATGGGAGCCCGAATAAATATTTGAACTGGTAATGTTAGCATAAGAACATCCATAAAAATGTATTCATTTCAGTAGGGAGTGCAGCTATAATATAGCTTGGTAGTGCTGCTAGAAAGAGAATATTCACCTCAACAACTTGCCCTGATAAGGGAATTACAAAACAGTACTCCAGAAAATATTTTTTGCTACTTCATTATTAGTTGGCAACATGGTGAAATAGTCAGGAAATCTTCCTTGGGTTTTGTTGCTGTGAAGGTGAACCCAATGTTAACAAATTGAAATTTTGATACTGATAGAAGAGAATTTCATAAACAAATGTGTAGGTTGAGAAGTCACTTGTAAAGCCCTCCATATTGCAGTCACTCACTGCAAAGCCTCAGCTTAGTGTTATCCACGTGTAACGCATCAGGGACACAATATGCTTCAGCAAAAAGTTTGGTAGTTATCGAACATACATTACTGCTTTTTGAGATCTTCATAGAAAAAAAAAGAAAGAAAGCTTGACAGGTTGGTCCCAGATTTGAGTCTGTTAGAAAATGTACATTCAATGTTTGGTCTTCTATTCTTGATAAAAGATCAAGGTTCACTTCTGGGTAAGGAATCAGAGTAAACAAACAAACCATTGTACAGTTGTTTACAATCTAGTTTCCCGCCCTCCCCGTATATTTTACACACGGTTCGTTGTAATACTAAAGCAAAGCACTTGGTATGTAACTGATTTAACAGACTCCTTATAAGCCCTCAAAAATAGATTCAGTGTTTCTGAAAAGCCCATGTTTTTTTTAAGGCCACGATAATCTGCCAAGAGTCATTTTGTATTTGAAACAGCATAATTAATCTGATGTTTCCACTTCTCAAGTAATTCCTCTTCTTCCTCTACGTTTCTCACAAGATGACCCAACACCTCTCACTCTGTCTGCATAAACACTGGAGATCTTGAAGGCTTGGCTGTCCCCTCACTGCTTGCTTGTAGTCGTTGAGATCCAACGTTGTCTTGAACTACATTCACAGCGAAGAAGAACTTTGAGTATAATCTCTGATGAGGAGTGTGTCATACTTTGGGGAGGATGGGATACAGAGAGCTGATTCGGAAACCGGAGAGCTGGGAGATGCACTTCCAGAATCGATGGAGTCTCTAAAAGGAGAAGGAGGAGTTAAAGCTACCAACTCCTCAAGGTCTTGCTTGGCTGATGGGGTCTCTGAAGTGCCTTCTTTGACACTGCCATTTGAAGGTTTCCTAGCTGACTGTGAAGTGCCATTGACTTCAATGGCAGGAAGCGGTTGGATCTCTGCAAGCGTGGTCATTGTCGTAGGGAGCTGGATTTCCCGTGGAATCAGGTATGAAGAACAGAGAGGAGTGGCCACCATTGTCCCTGGAGTGGCTGTTGAAAGCATCATAGAGTTCAGCTCACTGATATTGGCTGTAAAGCGAGTAACCACGCTACTGATCTGCTCCATGAGGGAGCCTTGAGAGGAGCTACTTCTCTGAGGAGGCTCTGACTGGAAGGTTGGGGCCTCATCTTCTGTTCGGCTAACAGAGGCAGTTCTGTGGCTCAAGGTGCTGATAGGCGAGGGAGTCTGCGGTCGGTACTGAGCTGGGTATTGCTCTTCTGCTTCCGAAACATCGTAAAGTGTTTTGGCACTGGCCTCTGGAAATGTAGCGCTGCTACTATGTCGGCTACTATCTGTGCTTTTAGAAAAAGGCTTGATCACTGCAGTTTGATTGGGGTTCTCTTTTTTGTTGATGTGGATTGACAACCGCTGCCAAAGGTGTGCTCCTCTGCTGCTTTTCTCATTCTGGGCCCAGGAAACTGATTTCCCATTAGAGCTGTAAACAGAAATGAGATAAGATGGTAACTTGCATCAAAGTTTGAAATGTAATCACTGTACCTATACCATGGGTATGTGGTGTCCTGGAGCTTATATGCATCATAAAGCTGATTGTTATTTTATCTATTTCTAGATCATCTATATCTGCATCTATTTTTATCGTGATATATCTATATCATTTATATCTATAATTATCATTTATACCTATGTGTTGTAGGAAAACAAGCAGAGTGGGCCAGCTCATTTCACAGGCCATTTTTTCATCCAGCTGTGACCTACTCTGTGCTAGTTCATGGCCACTGCTGACCCCTCTGTTGCTGCCCTCGTGATGCAGGCAGTGTCCAACTTGAGGGATGGAGCAGCTTGATGGTTTCCCTTCTGTTGGATTGCTGTCAGGAAGGGCGGCTGTGGGACTGAGGGATGCGTGGAGGATTGAGGAAGAGGTACACGATTGAAGGGAATAGATGAGAGACGTGGACTGGACAGGTTGCAGGCGGCAGGTATGTGGGCTGGCCTGGGAGCATTGGTGTAGGGGTGGCCATGGATTCCTGGTCTATGGGCCAGGAGTGTAGACTGGGAGATGGAGAACCATAGTCCGTTCTGGCTGGGGAAAAAATCTCTTTATATCCCAATACTTGGAAGTACTGGAACAATGCTGAGAAAGGGGCTAGTCTGTTTGTGGGTGGAGAGATGCTTCTAATGGGTGACAACTTCTTCATCAGGGTATTTGGTAAATTAGCCACCACTAGTTTAAAGAACTTAATTTTTTTAATTGCAGGTCAGCTCAGAGAATAAAACTATATTCCTCATAGGAAAGAAATAATGGGTATTGTATACAAGAAGCTCCTCATGTTGACCTGATTTTAGAGACAGCAATAAACATGTTTGCTCCACTCTCCTTCAAAATGAGTCCTCTTAGGGTAAGTTCTCTTCAGATCCCATCATGCCCTGCTCTTTATCAAAGTTGCTTTTTGTCTTTTTTTTCTCCTCTGATTACCTAAGGAGAGCCAGCTGTGGCACTTACATAGTATCAAACCACTCCTTTCCTTTTACATCTTCCTTAGGCTGATGAGCTGGTGTTTTTACGTACATTAACCTTTAGTTCTTGGGATTAAGAAAGACCATTAGAAATATTTCTTAACTGAAACAGACAATGACTCTGAAATGATATCAACAGGAAAAACATAGTCTCCACATACAAATAAGCGTGATTTATATATAAAATGCAACAGAACTTTAGGCAATTCACTCTGGTTTCCAAAACATTTGCTGCAGCCATTTAGGATTTTTGGAAAGACAACCACGTTGGAGACCCTGGCAGAGTATCACAAATTTTTTGTTTGTTTGTTTGCTTTTCAAGCCTGAAATAGATATACTCACACATGTTAAGCCTGCAGTATAACAGTTTGCAAGACACATAGTTTACTAAACACAGATGACTTTATACCAGCCTTCGTGTGGAGGCTTTCCATGCACTATCAGTTTAATAGCTCTTCCAGTTATCTAAAGAAAAAAAAGTTGTGTGCTGGGTGTAAACAAAACCTTCTTGTGGGTTCACATCCATGATTACATTACATGGAATTACGATGGATCATGTAACACAACATATGCCAACAGCTTTCCCCTTCAAAAGCAGCATGACAGAATCCAGTAGACAAACACAATGTAAACCAGTGGGTATTTTAAGAGAGGCTAGACTGGGAGATGACCAGTATGAGTATATAAGGGCTCACCCTGTTGCTGCAGTGGTCACCAGGATGTTATCGGGATCTCGGAAGTTAACTGTTACGCACCTACCTGCAAAATGCCAGGCAGAACAACTGGTGGCTTGTCACTTGCTGTTCAGGCAATCCCTTCCTTTTACTATACCTCGGTCAGAGCAAGCAGGAAAAGCCAAAACTAACCTGTAGCACTGATCACTTTGACTCTTTGCATCTCTGTGGATGTGATTCTGAGCTGAACAGAAGCTGGCATGAGCGTCTGTAATGTCCTCAGAGGAAAATAGTTGCCTCTGAGGACTGTGTGCTCCTCTCACTGGAACATGTACTTGGTGGGTGTGGAGAGCTGTTTGAGAGCCCTGGCCCCTTGGCCCTGAGCTCAGTGGGAGCTTGGCACCAGCAGCAGGAGCAGGATCTGGATCCTTTATCAGGTGAGATCTTGCTTCTAGTTCTGGTGTGATGACCATGAGACCGCCTCCCAGCTCCTGCTGAGTTTGAGCTGGACCAGGAGGCTGGGTGACCCAGCACTTGTAACTTTGATCTGGCAGGAAGAGAGGGCTGAGTTCCAGTCCTGGGTGTCCTCCCTGGTGGGATCTCTTAACTCCTGCTGAGTTCAGAGCTCAGAGGGATCTGTGACAGACCTGCCTGCCACAGAAGTGAAATAAATGCCATTAACATGAAGGATTAGTCAATGCAAATAGAAATGCCTCTCTGAAGGAAGATGTATATTCTAGCACCTCTCTTCGCTTCAAGCACCGGCTTACTATAGATGTTCAAACCCTACGGCTTTAAGTGTGTACATGAGCACTAAATGCCGGTAGACACTTTCAGTTGACTGGAGGCCAGATTGTAAGAGGTTGTGAAAGGAACATGGTCCTCCCTCCCTGGTCACCGTTCAGGAGACAATTATTAAGGAGGCTGAGGAGCCTGGGGAAAGGAAAAGGATGAAATCTGGGGACGTGTCCAGCCGTGGGCAAGGGCAGCTGACAGTTAAAGCTTCAGTGTAGCAGCTGTCATCAGCCCCCCTAAATCTCAGTTTGGTTTTGGGTCAGTCTTGGCTGATGCACTCCTTTACCCCCTTTGTGCTGTGCCCAACGGTAATCAAGATGTGTGTGTGGCTCTCAAGGAGATCCTAGGCCTCTAAAGGAGACCCAGTGGTAGCTTGATGTAAATTTTGTGCAAAAGCCTGAAAGACTTGACCATTATTCATTGCAAATTCCTTGATATATAAAAAAACTGAATAGGAAGCAAACAGCAATTTATCAGTAAGGAATGAACCCTATAGTTAAAATCCTAGCAGTTTGCCCAGCAATAATTGGAATTGTTGTCTCAGAAGTGCATCATCCACTTTATCGTGCTGCACCTACTTATACAAAGTCAACACTGGACTGAGGTGTGCAATCATTTATCACCTCTGTGAAAGGAGCATCACTTGTTTTCACATATTGGTATGAAGCTAGGTTACCCGTAAATTCCAGTGATAGTACTTTACGATTCTGCTCTAACTGCATATTGCTACTCTGTCAAGTTAACTGGAAACCACTGCAATGCACACAGTTTAAAAATAGAGAAATAAAGATAGATCAGAGACACAGACTATGATGTCTACTAACGGAATTCTTTACATTTATTATGCCCAGGTCTGCCATGACCCTTTGATGATGGAAAACTTTAGGTCAGTGAAATTTTAGTTTTCTTGCAAACAGATTTTGGGTCCCTCACATGAGAACAGCAGAATTACACTTTTGAGCTCCCAAAGGAATTCCACTGCTAAGTTTGGCTGAATACACATTTTTCTACCCCACTCTGCTTTTCTGATGGCATATTGCACTGAATAGGGCAGAGCAGAGAACAGGTCATATCTGGGAGAGGAGCAAACTCCAATTATAATTTGCAAACTGAAATGTTTGAAAAATACTCTTTGGGGTTTGTTTTGTTTTGTTTTGTTTTATTTTCTTGGTGTCATCTTGTTTTTGGTTGTTTTTTTTTGTTGTTGTTGTTGTGTAAAGTGAAACCTTTTGCATAGAACATTTTTCCTTTTCTTTCACTATAGATTAATTATGCTCAGTTTTATATATGAGAGGGATTTCCTCAGAACCAGTCATACTAATTGTTTCTCCAGTCTCTTTACTAAAAGCTGCTTTGATTTTGATAGCTAAGCTTTTTCCCTGCTAGACCTGCCACAATATAGTATGTATAAGAAATGAAAGTGGTACAAACAAGAGAGCTTTTGAAGTCTCTGATATTTCAAATATTTCCTCTACAGTTATCCATTTGCTGACAGAATAGCAATTAGTGTTGTCTCTCATTTTCTTCCCTTACTTAATCTTTTTAGAGGTACTTAAGTTTTGTCTTTAGGGCTTTGTTCTGTATTCATAAGGGGTATTAACTGCTTTTTATCCACTTAGGTGTTAAGAAAGATGTTCCTTTCCCCTTACACGTGTTTTTTTTTACTGTCTAGAACAGATCACTTTGTCGTTTTGGTTGAGGTAGCACAAGTTTTGTTTTAGCATTTCTTGCATTGTGGTATGATTGTCTATGAGGTGGTGCATAGCTCTGGCACCAGGGTTTCTTTAGCCAAATGCTATTAAAACAAATGTGTTTTGCGAGGTCCTTCAAAACGTGGAAGAAATGAAAAACAGGAAGAGGAACTGATAGTCACTGCAGCTGAAAAGTCTCATATTCTAGCAAGGGTGCCATTCTCATTAATTACGTGAAGATGCTAAAATTAATTCTGATGATAAGTGCCTAGGGACTAGTATTGGAACAGTTACTGAAAGTGTATATAGTTTGAAAATAGGTCACTTATTCTCGTGTTAATATCTTTAAATGAAGTAGGAAAACCGGTTTAAAATGATGGAATTTATGATTTTCTAAGCAAGCTTAGAATGCATAGCTACATAGTATTATTCACCAGTGGAAAGTGGAATACAAGAGGAATCAAGAGAGATTAATACAAAAATTTAGGGGAACTTTTGTTCTCTATCGTGTACCAACATCTGTATCTGATTCCAGATTTGAAATGATACGACTGAAAACAGATACTGGACTATAACTTGATTGAGACCTGCATGACCTGTTTCCAACCTGTCCTCACATGAATATGATAAGAAATAATTTCAAATTCTTTAATTGATAAGTCCATGCATGAAAGTTCATATTTCAGGTCACTGGTCTAAATTTTATTGAGCTAAAATTGTCAGGAAAGTTATGCTTAGATGTTTCAATACTGAAGCAGAGTGTTGCATTCAAACTTGAAGAAATATCTTGGGTTTTAAGAAGCTGACACAGATAAGTTATTGCTCCAACACTGTGCAGACTAAGCCTTCTCCTGTCTTTAATGGAGAAGTCCTGCTGTCTTATCCACAGAAGCAGGTGGCAATGGTAAGCAGGATAAAACTCTGTACTTAGTCCATAAAATTTTCTGCCAAGAAGAACTCTTGTTGTTCAAAATAAATAGTAAGAAGCTGTTGTCCTTTTAGAATCCTCTGCTGAAACCTGATTAAAGACTCAATGATCTAATTATCCAGCCTGAAAAGGATTTGTGGGCTATCTGTAGATTTAATTAAAACCTGACTCTTCATAAGGGGTGATTGGTGTGTGTGCCTGTGATGCATGCAAGAACGGGCGCCTGTGTATTTTGTCACTTGAGCCAATCTCAGATCAATATGCATTTTGCTTGTAGTGACCTAAGTTCTTCATCCTTGGGAGAATGCAAGTGCCTTGCAACCTGCTAAAAACACTGAAATGAAATAAGTGGTTGAAGTGGTGAACTCCAATATACCAGTGTGAAGAAGTCATAGTTTCTCCTGGGACTGTAGGATGGCAACCTGGATGACTGGCTAAAACTGGACGTAGAACCTTAAGGTGTCTAAACTAGGTCAGCTCTACCACTCCACTGCAATGGTTTATGTTGTTGCTATTCCTGTCATTTTAAATAGCTTTTAAGGAAAGCTCTACATGCCTGTATAATTGTTTCCCTGGGTGAAAGCCAATTCTGCCACACACAAACAGCCTGATAGTGATATATCACTCAAGTCATTTAGCTTAAATTATTCCCATGTTGCTTGTTCTATGGAGATAAATAACAACAAAACACAAAAGAGGAATGATACAGGGCAAAAATTCATTTTTTCCTGTCCTGAGTTCTGGAAGTAAACAACATATCTTGCAATTATTTTGCAAACAGGGAGTTGTTTTCTGTTAACAACAGCGAGGGCATTTATTTATATTACTCCACGAACTATAATCTGTTGATAACTCCTTTCCTCATGAAAATCACAGCTGACATTGTATGAATGACTTTAATGTATACGATGAAAGAAACTACAAAGTGAGAGCGAGCTGATGGACAGAAACTTTACCAGTGGCGTCCCAGAGCAGCCACCAACAACCCTAATGCTGGCAGCTGTTTCAGCAGCATGCCTGGTTAGAATGGGAAATGAAGTGTCTGGTAGCTGGATGAAACATTTCTAGACACCTATCATCATGACCCAAGATGCAAAAATTATTTGGATACCAGTTGTAGCTTCTTTCGCCTATTACCGTGATCTTGTTGCAATTGTTAATTAAGGCAGCTAGTGCTGGGTTTTGCTTCTTGGCTGAAAAATGTCACTTCAAGCATCTCTGAGCACATCTCTGCTACACTGGAGCATCCCGTTCACAGGACAGAGAGAGGACAATGCCATCTCTTGAACTGCGAGTTCTGTTTCCTGATGCACAAAGCTTTAAGATGCTTTCAACGTTGCTTAGTCAACATGTTTTTTTCATTTTTTTCATTGATAATTTGCTAAAGGTATGAAAAGGAAACTGGGAAAATAGGAACTGTCAGCTTACCTGACTCTGTAATCAGGAGCACAAGCAGCGCACAAAAAAAAAACAAAAAAAACCCCAAAACAACAAAAAAACCTCTCCCGGTTGTATCCAGGAGATGTATTTGAATTCTGTCCTCTGCAAAGAATATACAATTGGAGGAATTTCAGGTGTTTGGCATGCCTGATAAATGATTACAGGGATATTTATGCACATGGGACTTAGCAGCAGAAAAATTACTCTTGTGAATTATTAAGCAGTTTCTTAAAAAAAGAAAGAAGAAGATGTTGTGATACCTGCTTTGTGAAAGCCTCATAAAACATCCCATTCCATAATTGATTTTATCAGATATATGTCAATGATGCTCACAGGTGATGCAGGATGTAGTAACTTCTGTTAATCAGGAATAACCTTACAAAGCATCACATAGTGTACCCATTAGTGCTATTTTTATGTCACTTTTCATCTTGAAACATCCCAAGCCGTTTGTAAGACTGATATACAGCGATAGTTAGGCCCTGATGTGAAAAATATCCACACTAGGGTTGGAACACAAAAATAATGTTGCTCGAGGGATTTGAGAACATGAGCTGAACAATACTGCCCAGTATGAAATTGCACAGCATTTTTAATACTGAAAGGATGTAAGTGGGATTTGGTCAGTAGCATGGGACCTCTTCGTCCCGTGAGATGATGAGATTTTTTCGTGATTCCCAAATGGTCAGGCCCCTGCATCTGTCTTTTCCATCTGTGCTTCATCCCAGTGACTTCTAGCACTGGTCTGATACTTACTGAGACAGTAGAACGGCACCCGCTTTCCTTTCTGCAACATCTAGGTTCTCTCTGGGAGGTTCCCAGGCTATTCATTGGCAACTCTACTTAGCTCATGGAATTTGACAAGGACCACTGGCCAGGACACTGTGGCTGGAGACAACAAAACACAGCCATCAAATGCAATTGCACTCCCTGTTAAGCAGCAGGTGTTCTTAACTGTTTGAGTAGGTCTTGCAGCTGACAGTCTTGCTGTGGAACTATTAGACTGACACAGTTTCCAGTCTTTTTGACTGTTAGGGCATCCTCTTTAACAGGAACCTTTTTCTCCTCTCTACTTGACTCAGATCGATTACAGTCTGGAATGCAAACAGATTCTTCACTGTGAAGATACAAAATATAAAAAAGAAGTTTTTCAAGTGTTTATATATGGCCAGGCAAAACAGACCTGAATACTGTACAACAAAATACAGTGGTTTGACATTTACATGTACTTTTCTTCTCTTCAAAATTCTCTTATATAGTGACTCCAGATAGGTTTTAAATGAAGAATAAATATCACTGAAGGCAATACAATGTAGGAAAAAAAATATCCAGACAACACACAGACAAGAAACAGGATCCCAGCTGACAAATAATAACAGGGGTGTATATATTTCCTACAATGCTCAGCGATGAATGTTCCTGATGTTACTTAAACAGCAGTAGTCCCCAGGTGTGTGCTATGTGGCATTATGGTTGATAGCCTTATGTACATGAGTGAATATTGTTGTGCCCAAGGGGAACATAACACTGTGAAAGTGTTTCACTGAACACCCTCCTGCAATGATAAAATTCACCTGTGATGTAACACTTGGGAAAAGTAAAGGTATAATTTGGTGATACTGTGCTCTAAGCTTACATTGATAAATACCGTACAGGGGTCGATATGGAATGAGTAGATCTTTTAATAAATGGTAAACAAAATGCTTCTAACTTGCAGTAGAATGTAACACAGTGATACAATGCTTATTAAGAGTATTGTTTCATGAAAGATTTATAACCATCTGTGACACATGCGGCTTATTCATTTATTAATGGAGATGTCTGGAGAAATGGATTTTCTGTCCTATGGGAGAGTTCAACATTTGGAAGTCTGACTGGACTCAAAATGAGACGAATAGCTGAAATCTCCAAGTATTTCACAGAATTAAGTAGTTTGAAATATTTCAATACAAAAACATCAAAATGGCCATATTGGAACAGTTCATCCCAGTAACACTGAAAAAATGTAGTATTTGATATTCATTAAAATTGTAATGTTGGTGTGTAATGTCATGCAATATATAATGGCCAAAACAAAATTGAAAAGAAATATATAAATTAAATTAAAAGGAGAAAGTAATGAAAAAGATGTTTTGAATTCTATTTAAAATTAGTTTGAAGCCTTTCTTTAAAACCCCTGTAAAACTCAGCACTTTCCCACAAGATAGTTTGATTGAGAAGAACCAACATTTTCATATTGAAAATGTTTTCGTCAATCAGTTTTTCTCTGCTTTTTTTAAAATCTCTTTTGATTAGACCTAATGTAACCCCTAATATGTAGTGGGACCACCATTCCAACGGAGTTCTGGAGCTGGTTGCTCCAAGTTTGAATTCTGTCTCTCTGCATCTGCTCTACTGCCTTAATGAGTCCAGTGTAAGGTTTCTCCACCCCAAAGCACCATAATATGACAACATCACACAGGACACGTGGTTCGGATCACTCAAATGAACACGGTGCAGGGTTTTTTTGGTGGTCAGATGGAACATAGAAATCAGCAGTGGCCACGTGTTTTCTTTTTTTCTTTTTCTTTTCTAGACATACTATATGGGATGCACAGGAATTACAGACAGAGGATCTGGCCTGGCATTGTCCCAGGGCTGCTCCTCCTGTTCACAGACATATCACACTGCCCTAAGGCCACTTGCTGTTTGCTTACCTGGTCATTGTAGCTCTCCCACCATTCCCCATACTCCCTTTTGGGGTGAAACACTCTATTTCCGACTTGTGCGGGGCCAGTCTCCTGCCTTTGTACCTAATAAATCACGACAACAACAGGAGCAAACAGAAATAAGTGATTGTGTGCCCAGCTTTCTGTGGCAGCTGCTGTGCAAAGGGCCATGCACATGAACGCTACTGTGGCAGTGGCGGGGTGTAGTGCAAAGCAGCCGTGGGAGCAGTGGAATAGCTGCATAAAACCCCAGATCTGTGCTAAAGCAAACAGGGCTATGCAGGAAACGTGCTCACCGTTTGTTTTTTTTTTATATATATATATAGGAGGAGCTAAAAAATTCTACAGAACGGATAGCATGCTAAACTTTTGTCTTTAATACTTTTTGGCTAAACAGTTTAAGGGAAACAACACTTAAACTAAGGATCAGTGAGAGATCAGCTGGTGGCACGTTCTCAATCCTAACTTAATCTTTTTCTTTGGCCCTCCATCTCTGTAACATTTGACTTGTTTGTCTGCTTGTCAAAGCAAACATCAGTGTAGTTGATTGCTTGGATTGAATTTGGTTGGGCTGATGGTTCATGTCTTGGGCCTTTCTCTCTCCATTAGCAATAAAAGGAGGCTAGAAGACCTGCTGAGATGTAGACATAAAGTCTAGTGAAATCAATCCCAATCCTAAACCCACTGCAACACTGTGAATGTTTTAAATACTATACCTTGCACTTGGATGAAAAATCCACTTGGATAAACAGTTTAATACTTGAGGATCTAATTAATCCCTGGATAGGACACTAGGATAAGACCTGGTCATAGTTTGCTCTCTGAGCACTTAATTGAGATGTGAGCATTGAAGAGGTCTTATGCTGGCTCTCTTCCCAGTCGTGAATTTCATCCTAATTGTACAAATTCTTTTGCTTGGTGTTGAAATGCCTATTTAAATGTTTTAATAAAATTTGGGCAAAATGCCTGCAGATGTCTTCTCAAAGAGTTTGTGATATCCCATTTACACATCCTATGAGCCACATTGTGGGTATTTAACACACTTCTGTGGGGAGGTTTGTAGGTTTTAACGCTGCTAACATTACAGAATAAATGACGCATTTATTGCTTGTCCATTAACCTGATCTAGATAGCAAAAGGTACCTTGAAGAGAACAACCCTGTAAAAGAGAAATAACTTGAGTACACACAAAGTCAGGCTAAACTTTGGATGCAGTTGTAGTAGATCCTCAGAGGTAGTGTATACTGCGTAAATAACTGAGGAAGAAGTTTAGTGAACCTGAGAGTGAACCGGAGACAGTAAAATGAGGTGTGCTCAGTGCAGAGAAGGCCTTTCATTTACAGATTATAACCTTACTGAAAGGAGGAACAACAGGAGCTTTGCAGACTGGCTACCAAGGTTTTAAGGCAATCCAGAGTGTGGTATGTGCAGTGCTCCCAGATAGGCATGAAGCTTGCGCAGGACACATACATATTAAATGAAAGTTGGTTCCTAGAGCAGAAGAAAAAGTGAAGGGGCTTAAAAAATAGATAAATTCACTGAAAAATACAAAGGAAGTCAAACTGGATCATACAAATTCAATTGGGGTAGCCAGAGAGAAAGCAAAGAGAAACGAACGTGTAGAAACTTCAGAGGAAAGAAAAGGAAATAAAGTTGGGGTGAAGGTGTTAGACATCAAAGAAAGTAGAGTTTAGGAAGAGGAGGAGGGAAACACAATTACATTTAGACCTGATAACCAAAAGAGATACTCTGTGCCCAACAAGACAGAAGGAGAAAAAGTCAAGACTGAGAGAAGGAATTTGGAGACTCTAAATGCTTACAATAAGCTGTGTACTAAAACATAGCCAACAGAAGGAAACAAGAGGTGAGTGTGCTTTGTAACTCCATCCTGAAGAACCCCTGGTTAGGATGCATGTGACCCAGATAAAGAAACACCCCCCCCCAAATTGCCCATTCCCCACTCATTAGCATAAATTTCACTGCTATGAAGGTCAATGGAGAGACTACTATGAATCTCTCAAGTTTTTCCATCTACTCAAGAACAAATTACACCATCAGAAATAGTATGCTGTCACAGAATGCCTCAAAGCCTTGAACCATAGTAACTGCTCCACTGCCATTCATTCAGTGCTAAATATCCATGTAATTATGAAAACAGTGACCAAATTCTAATCAACCCACCTAGAGTGGAAAGTGCATCTAACCAGTGCATGGCAGCTGCTAAGTTTTTTGGGTGACCATTCTGGAAAGTCACACCAGAGTTTCTGTGTAAAAAGGGCTTTCACCTTAAAGCAGAAAAAAGACATGATTTTGCCTCAGAATGTCTTGCATTAGAAAAATGTCCCGTTCCTCATTGTTAAAACAAAGGATTTCTTTAAAACTCTCAAACATTTCTTTGCAGTTGTCATGAAAAATGCTACTGTGAAAATTAATTTGGTATTTCAGCTAGTGTATGGAGGAGGCATAAAACACTACAGTGTGAGAAGTATTTGCAAGAATCAATTTATTTCTCATTGTCAGTTCCAGGACTATGTATTGGTTAGAAAAAAGAGAGAAGACTTTGCTTCTGTACGGAAAGGCAGTTACTAAATTGTATTGAAAGATTTTATATATTTTGGGTCATTTTTAGTGTTTCTTTGGGGTCTTTGGGTGTGGCATTGTGGGCTGTGGCATTTTTTTACACAGCGGCGAGTTGTCTTAAGAAAAATTCTTAATGATAGATACTAATATGTTTTATAAGTGTTGATCAGTGCCAGGGAATTTGGGAAGTAATTCGCAGTAACTCAATCACTGTGATGCTAGTCCATTTGCCAAATACTTTGTCACATCATTCTGTCTTACACAGCAGTCCTCTGCTCTCTCCAGAGGGGATCAGTAGAGAGAAAGAAACAGTCCTGGGCTGAGAGAAAGCATGTCTGTATTGCCTTGGCTTTTAGGGAACTTGATGTAGATGTGGTACATGGCAGGAAACACCAGAGGGACTGCTCAGGTTTGAAGGACTGTTAGACCTTTTCTTTGCCTTCTCCACCTTCCAGCAAAACTCCTCTTTTAGACCAAAATTAATGGATGCTGTGGTAAATAAAAGGGGAATATGGGAATCATCATCCTGAATGAGACCAATAGCCATCCACTACAATGCTGTAGAAACCACCTTTAATGTGTAGATCCCTACTTTTTTTTTTAATTTATTTTTGTTTTTTATTTCCCCAGTGAAGTTGTAGGCCCCTGTACTGACAAGAGCTGATAGTCTTTACATATGGACTTTATTAGACTATGTCTACTCCTTAGAACCAGGTGCTGTTATCCTGGTGGTCCTAACTTCATGTGCTCATGGCCCCTCCTGCCCCTGCTCTCTTCTGGTTTCCATGCAGAGGGTCTTGGATGCCTTGACCAGCAGCCCATTCCATATGGTAGCATATCCCTTATTTGGAGGACGTTGTTGGGCCAGACTTAGAAGATGTGCCATAGCCCACATTCTTGTATAGTTTCGTCAAAGACTTAGTCAAATCCTTGAAAAATAGTCTGTGGATAGAATGTGGGTAGTAGTTAGTGCAGATTCTGTTAAAATGTCCTCAGTACACCGGTTGAGAAAGACTGCCCAAACGACAAGCGCTTGCAATAGCAAAAAGTAGTTGTTTCAGATAATCTGTCCTCTGAAAAAAAAAAGCCAGCAATTAGAAACTGACTTTTACTCTTAGACATAGTTTTTTTTTTTTCTCCCTGCTTTTTCAGTAAAAAAGTTCAACTAACTAAAAGATATCTCAAGATATCTTTGGGTTTTTTTCATGAAATGCAAAACAAAGTTTATTTGCTGTGTTGGAGATGGAGAGCTGTCATAAATCCATATTTCAAATGCAATATCATACTGACATGCAGAAATGTTATTAATTATTGAGCACCAAATGTGTGCTTCACACTGTTAACCCCAGAGGAACGGAGTAGCTCTAATCAACACAGGAGTAATATCCTGATGAAACTGTACGTTGCAAGGGTGGAAAAAGTGATGTTTCCACAGAAACACCTAAGAAGAGGGAGGTTGTACAGCCAAATTACAGTCAAATGTCATTGTAGGGCAGCCGCTAATTGTGTACTGGGAACTTAAGTTCAGCATTGCAGAGATAATTCCTAAGATCCTTGTTAATTAATGAGATTCCAATTTTTGGTCTGAGATAATGAAAATGGTATTAGGTGTCCAAAATTCTTTCTGAGTCAAGCTTTCCTCCACAAGTTAACAATAATCAATGCATGTAATAGCTATTATTTCAACCCCAAACCTCTCATTTTGGCTATTTTGGAATAAACCTGAAGTAAGACTTTTTTAAAGCCCTGAAAGATTAAATTAATTGAGAAGNAGAGGAGAGGAGAGGAGAGGAGAGGAGAGGGGATTCAGAAAGCTTTACAGCGTATTGATGAAATACTGTCTTGTTGCTTTCCATTCTTTTTACAGTCTTTTCAATGTGCTTATGCCTGGAACTTGGACAGATTGCTGAATGTTACAAATCCATCCAACTTTCCATACCCAGTTATATATTTTAATTGTCAGATCGTACATACAAGGAGTATTTTTCACCTGCAATATTACTTGGTCTTGATATTAAGAAATGATGAAGAACTTGTATTTCAGAGCCGCAGAGTTAAGGCTGGCCTTTAGACTAGGTAAAACAATATGCGTATGAAGATTCCTGCATAAATAGTAAAGAATGAAATATGAAAAACATTTAGTGTTGTTACTGTGGGGTCCGTTTTGAACTACAAACATACTGTGTTCTTGAAAATCAGTTCTGTGAGACTGGTCATACTACCTTGACATTGTGTCACATTGCACTGAATACTTTTAAAGGGGTGTCAGCTTATTGTGTGATATTTCCCCATTTATATAATGGCCAAAATAAATCAGATATTATTGAGCATGGCACTTTTTGTTCCTTTTTAAAAAAATCAGCATATAAACATTGTTTGCTTAATAGCACAATTTCAGCAAGCTAAATTACTTTAAAGCCAAACTTACAGTTTATTTTTTTCAAGTGCAGCATAATCTTCTTTTTTTTTTTTTACAGCTTATTCTAATTAAGCAATCAGATGTAATTGCAGCTGGTGAATTAAAATGACATTTTTGATGGAATGATATACAAAACATTATACTGGCTCAAGCGAAGATTAGACTGATAGCAAAATATTGCCAGTATGTCTATTTACCTTCTTCCAGAAAGGGTATTTCTCAAATGTTGGACAAACCATTGTATAGGATTTTTGTACAGCATGGTCATCTTGGCACAAGACTTTTTGTTCAACCCATTATGTTCATTATGCTGAACTTCTGTCCTCTCTTCTTCTGGTATATATAACTAGAGATGCCATAGGAAGGTCTCCTTACTTTATTCATTATTTCCTTCATTATGTTGAAAATGGAAGCTACACCTCATTTCCTCTGAAGCATTTTAGATGTTAGAAACTTCTCCAGGTTTGTGAAATCCATGGGTGGGGGCCTGTTTGAAATGCTTTACCTTGGCATGGAGTTTAACGTGACATTTTTCAATTTTCCTAACTTATACGAAAGAAGTTTCTCTTTTCCAATACTTTTATTATTCGGATCTGTTATGCTATGCTGTATATTTAATATATTAACTCTATTCTGTTTTCTAATGTTTTGCATCTTTAGTGCTTGTTTGTTAGATTTTTAACCTTTTTTTTCTGCTACCTCATTATTGGATAGTGGACTGTAAAATGACTTAAATATTTTTTTTTTTTTGGCAATGGATAATTGTGTTATAAGTCATCAACTGGCAACCGGATAGTTACTGCAATACGTAATCCTATAATCAAAACTACAGCAAATTAAAAGAGAGTTTTGTGTTTATATATTTAACAGACAGCTGCCTTGAATTTCAGTCAGTTATTAAAAAATATCTGTAACCAAATGCAGTTCTAAGTCAGCTGAAATTCCAGCTCTTCTACCAGTCCATACCAAATTTCAGTATTCAAGTACAAATACCATTCTTTATAATTCATACAGGTATTTCCATAGTGGCAGACTGGCTCATGTCTTGTTTGTACCTTGGAAGGAAGGTGGGCATCCTAGTCTTCTCTTTGTCAAATTAATGACAATGCCATCAAAGTTTGCTCTGGAAAGAACCAGAAGTTCCTTTGGTAGACAAACCTGTGCTCAGGTCAGACGATAGTTTGCATCAGAATCTACATCATGCATGCTGATGGACATGAGACCAAGAACAAGAAGAATATTGATATATAGTATATGGTGACATTTATTTGTCACCAGAATTTTGAGACAGGCTTGAAGATGAAAACAAAAGGTAAAAGGGGTAGAAGCTGCAGTTAAAAAATAAAAAACCTCCTCCTCAGCTCTTTCTTTGCCTATAAAAATGTCAAACTGCTGGGTCCCATCTTCACTGTTCCTTCCTTGTCTTTTTTGTAGTACACTAGCAAGAGTGTATTTTGCAATCTAAAGCACATTTGTGTAACAGTAGGCAGGGAACTGTTTACAACATAATTTAATTTGCACAGTTCAGCTATGATATTTGATTCAAAATGATGGGGACACTGTCTTAATAATACAAATAATTCGAAAAATTAGGCTTGAATACATGTGATCAGTTAATGCAGCCAAACAGTTTATATCAATCAATCGGGATTTTAATTAAATTTGAGGGGAAACTTCAAAACAATAACAATAGCACTGTACACAAATTAAAAATCATTGTAATCAGGACATTCAAGAATCTCATTTCATTATACAGATGGAATGTTTTACCAGCCATTTATCAAAATCTTTCAGACCTAATACTTTTCACTGAGTTTCATAAAATATTCTTCAGTCATTTCAAAATATTTGAAGTTTAATTAATCGCAGTATCAAGCTTGTCCAAAAAGACACCGAGACTAAATTACTTCGGGGAAAATGAAGGACTCAAACCATTCAGTAATTCTCTCAATCTAAATTTTTGTAGCATATTAGATTAAAATAGCTCTGAATGATCCACTTGGGAACTGATTCATTAATAAATGCAGACTAATCAGTCAAAAGGATAATGGATTCCTCTGAGGAGTCAAATATTTTTTTTCCTGCAGGCATCAAAATTCTTTTCTAGCAAGGCTATGAAGCAAACAAATAAGAACTTGTTATATCCCTATGGCAAGATTTTGGGGTTTTTTAAATAAGAACAATACCCATTGAACCAAACCTTCACCTTGTGTAAATTGTTACCCGCTCTAATGACATTACGTGATGTAAGAAGCTTACCCCTCACTTTTTTGCCATCGTCTCATAATCCAAAGCTGTCTAAGCACTTTCATGCAATTTGTAGTTGATGGTTCCCTTAAACAACATCTGTAGAAATTAACTTGTCATTTGGTACATGATGATTTCTCAGTGAAATATTTTGCCGTACAGTCATCTCTGGTCTTGTTTTGTACAGGACTTTCACTTTTCAGCTTCAACTGGGATTTATTGTGCTGAGATGAGCAATGGCTAAAAATGGGTCACTCCTATAGTTCAAGGATGGTGCCAGTCATTTCTATAATGTAACTTCTTAAGCATGATGATAACTGAGCGTGATGATAAATTTTTAACACAGA